>CABFVX010005836.1:0-38225 GCA_902151425.1 Timema shepardi
CAGCCAACATACTCCCCCACCCCCCTAGCCAATTAAGGACCCTTTGTTCGCGTTAATTAATCTATTGTTTGCCCTCGCGACTGCGTTTTCCCCTTACTCATCTAGTTTTCAGGCTCTTAATTCGTCGATGTGAAAGGCGAAGAAGATGATTCACCAATGATATATTTTTCTACCATGACGAGAATCGAATGACTGAGCTTAGGAGTAAGAAGATTATGGGCTTTAAGTTTACATTGGTCCATTAAAAATTGTATATAAAATAGCGGCGTAGAAACTAAAAATTCAATTTTTTTATTTTCATAACCAAATGAACCATAAAAAATAGTGTTTGCCAATGCCATCCATCTGATACTGGGACTAGGGCCAAAACTATTTCACTGACTGGGCTAAAACTTGATGTCTGGGGTTTTCATAAGGTTCCCTGGAGGTATTTTTGGAATCATCTCTCTTATTCTAAAACTAAGGGTCGCTTACTTAAAGTCAATTATTAAAGGAAAAATCGACTTTATCAAAACTGGCTCTAGCGAGCTTAATTAGTATTCGAATCCAGGCATTTCTTAACATTACAACCTAAATGGTGTATCTCATTTTACTATGAAAACTACTTTGGTGGTACAACATTAGCAGATATATCCAATTTTTATCACATCTCCACAACTCTTTGAGATAAGAAATAGCTCATCATTCCAAATTTGTAGAACTATTTATTAATATTAAAAAAAACTTTTTTATCTGAGGGACTATTTTATAAAATTAAATTTTTTCGAGCTACAGGCAAAAATTACAAAAAAATAAATCTTAGGGATTTTAAACTACTCAGAACAAATATGTTTCTGTAGCAGTGTAAATTATTTCAAGTATGCTATTACAAGAAATAGGATGTTTTGTGTTCCCAATTATATTTCTTTAAATATGTGTATTATTTAGTTTAACATATTTTACGAGTTATAAGTATGATTTGTCAACTTCGGTGGTCTTTGAGTAAAGTGTTCACTTCAGGACCCTATGTTCATGGGTTCAAATCCAATCGAGGTCAACAGATTTTTCTTGGCCGATAAAGACCTGTAGCACAACTTCCTTCGAGGGGAAGTGAAACCATCGGTCCAATGTCGATTTTGGCTTGTAAAACAACTCTGGAAGGTATGGGAAAATATCTTTCTAGGTAAAATTGATCAATTCAGTGTGGAAAGCAACGGAGAGCTACTAGTGCATGGTATTTCTACCAGATGGTGCCAGCAACACTAGCCAGCCAAAGGACCGAGTGTATGCCGAGCTCCGGATGGGTAGAAATCCTCTCAAAGCTACCTTAGGGTTGTTGACTTAAGAAGAAGAAAAGTATAATTTACATAAAGCAGCGAGGAAGAATGTGTGGTGTCCCGTACCACTCTATTGTTTTATTTAGAGATAGCATTTATGCGCAGTACTTTCCTATTATTAGATTATAAATAACAAAGTATGACGTTGAAACGGCCCGCTAAGCACTCGTCTTAACGCAAGCGTTAGCTCTTAATTGTCGACCAAGAACTCAACTTTAGTTCTTCCCAAGGTGGGTGTACGGTCGGCCGAGACGGGAGAAAACTTTACTAGTACAGACGTTTCACCTTTATGTTCAATAAATTACCAAGCAGTGGGAGAAAAGTGTAAATAGCGGTTCTTGCATTTGCATACGGTAAATGCTTACATGAATAGAATGGGAATATTCTTAAACGAAAAAAATAAAAAAAATACAGCTTCCACCAAAATATCTTATAGCAGTAAATAAACAAGATTTAGGATACTGACAAATGATTAATGTTTAGTTAGTAGGTATGCTAAGTAAAATAAAATTGGAAAATAAGTTGTACATAAAGATGAATCCGTTTCGTTTAACTAATTAATATCTTTCTACGTCTATGTAGGTGACTTCAAATCCTTACTCCACTATAGACAATCAGTCCCTTCCCTCTTGAACATGAATACCTTGAAGACGATAAATAATGTAAAAACGGCGTAAAAATAAATGTTACGGTGTCCCGCAAAGACTTTATTGTTCCTTTACCAGCTTTAGTAATTTGATTATAGCTCGTAAACTAGGAGGTACCGTCCATGTCCTCATACAGGAAGATAATATTTACAAAAGATGAAAAGAGAAAAGGAAAAATGAGATTCACAAACCTTTTTTTAAAATGGAAATCAATAAATTAAAATGAATTTAATATTTGAAACAAAATAATACCCAGCCCATGTGCACAGCAACAAACTGAGTGTACAAACATACGCATTCTATAGACAACGAAATCCCGACCTAAGATCATGCATTAGATAAGTAAATACAATAATTCATATTCTAAGGGTCGCGAGAAAGTAAGAAGTGTCTATCGTCTATCTGAATAATACATTAGTTAATTGCAGACATTTCTATACAGTATACATATTACCATAAGACTCAGTTGGGAATATATATTCTCGACAGTTACAAGATCTACTAAAGCTATATCAAGTAGTGTGATATTAAGCCACCACTTTTAATAGATAGTATCAATATATATAAAATAACAATAGTAATATACTAAAGTGTTATCAGTGTTGAAAGCAAAATAAATATATTTGTATTTTATAATAGGCCCTTTCTAATATAATCATATTATAGTTATATTTTTATAGATTATTCTCCAGTGTCGATAGTTATAGGTTCATCTAAGACGACAAAAGGAGGAGGGTGATTTTTTAGTAAGGTCGCCATCAATTTCACATAGAGTATAATTAAACCTGATGTGGAATCTAAGCCAACCTCAGTCAAACATCAGACTCTGGGTTCTTTGTCCAGAATACACTACACTTTTAATGTAGTTTTTGAATTGATTGTAATCTATGTTTGTCCTAAGTCTTGTTTGCTCGCATTATATTAACCTATCAAAAGTTACTGAATATTTCATCAGTGTGCCCTAAGCTAGTAATATTCAAACACTTTTTACTCGCGTATTCCCAAGTATAATTTATTTTCATACTCTACATTAATCTAAATCTAAAATAAATTACAATGTAATAAATAATAAGTTATACATGAGAAATATATTTATAGATAAATATGTTTAGAAAGAAATGCATATATATATATATATAATATTTTTTTAAATAAATATATTTAAATAAATATATTACATTTTGTGTACCCCTAAGAACCATCTCTGGTCATATTTAGAGTTTGCAATATTTACCATATCTTCTGGTTTGGGATATAAGAAGTTGTTACTTTCATTGATCTGTCTCATTCTCACCTAAGGCTCTGACAAAATGAATGTGACAGACGTATGAACTATACTAGTAAAAACATTCAATAACAGCACTCTCTGTGATGAATTAAGTGAAGGTGTCGCTTGTAGGGTCAGTTGTTTGATACATTTCTATGGGATTGGCAGACTGATGTGAAATAGTGTGTTCTGGCTCAGTGAGGAAAGCTCACTCCTCATTTCCCTAGTACGCCTCTTCATTGCTGCCTAGACTTTACAGCTGACGGTGGGAATGTTGAGGATCCAACCAACCTTCAGGTTGAGTACTATACATGCATACAATATGTCTTAAGATACCACAGGTTGGATACCATGGCTCTAGAATCCGTGCTTTTTAGACATGGCTCTGGAGTCTTGAAAGAGCTATATGGAACAATACGCTTCGTTGGTAAATCAGTGGCCTACTAGTCTACATTTTTTTCGAAAATATAATTTAAGCTTAACTTAGGCTCTTCCAACTAAATGTAATAAAAGAAATTCTAATTTTGTCAAATGATGTAGTTTTCAAAGAGTTCTTGCTGAGCGTACTTTCACAACATAACAAAACTTCAAATCCGATCGGATAAGCTTTTCGCAATATGAAAGAATTTTAATATAAAAATATTACGTTTACCAAAACCTTGCTATTTTTTTGTTTATATGTAATATTGCCTGCGGGTATTGGAAGGAATAAAAATGTTTAGCTCGTGGGGATAAAACCCAGCTCGTACCAAATCAAATAATTCATTAAGAGATGGATTTTCATTTTGTTCAATACCACTATATATATAAATAAATAAGGTGACGAAGTACTAAAACTACAAACTAACTACATAAAATATTGACAACTGTCACACCAAATTCTCATTACCCAAACACACGAACGATGCTGAACATTTTCCATGACTTTTTACTAAAAAAAAAAGTTGGTTATTGTCAATGGACAATGGCTTACCTAAATGACAGGTCGAAACAAAAAAACAACACACAACAACGTATTAAATTCAGATTAATGGACAAGATGAGTAAATGAGTGTAACATATGTATGATGGGCTTTGTGACAATTTGTTAACCCAATGCAAACAAAATAAATTTAAAAAAATGCAGCAGCCCCAATTTATATTTGAAAGTGATTTCATAACTCGCAATTATAATTAACCAGAATGGAGCTGTGATTGCTCACAAATGATTTAATCATACTAACCCAATTCGTAAAAAGGGGTGGGGGGGGGATGAAGGTGTGTTTCTCTTTGGGGAACATTTTTATCTCTCTGTTAAATATGAGTTAGTGTGTCACAACTGCAATTACTAAAATAAAATTGACAAGTTCGAATACCCATCGTGAAATATTAACTTCATGACAAGTTTCATCGACCCAGTATTTGAATAAAAAATAATTGTCTGTATTCATTAGGAAAATAGTTTTTCTATGCCATTGAGAAAAAAAATGTGACTATGCCATTAATATAATATGCAGAGCAATTGCAACATGACTGTAAGTATCTGAAAACTACAAACACTTATTTTATTTAATCATACGCAAACTTTTATATCTTGCACACATTCTGTTTGACATATGTTAAAATGTTTCAATTTTTACATCAATTTGTTTTTTTTATATATTTTCCTATTCTACCTTTCTCGCAATTCCCTTGTAGTTCTTGTTATTTTTATAGATACATTAACATTAGGAAAATTACTTACGGCTGGGACCGAAACTAGAACACTGAAAAAAATATTTTAGAGTAAATAAAATAATAAACGTTGTACACATAACATTTACAAAAGGTGACTTGTGTTTATTTAATTTATATATGTCAACGAAAAACACTGATCAAAAGTAACACTCACAGATCATGTAGATCGACGTGTGAAAGTAGATCCAGTAACTATTTCAACATTAAGATAAGGCTCTTTCTATGATAATGTGAATATATAGGTTCAACCTTACAATACACTACACCTAACTCCCCTGATATCAATGATGATAATAATAATAATAATAATAATAAACGAGAAATGGACAAACATACAGATGATATGTCTAACTTTGGCTCGCGAGGGTGTGATGCTCAAATATTACCGTATGCGGGTAACAATCCCCTTACCCTTCACCAGTCTCTCCAATATCCTCCTTATTCATTTTCTTTCAGGTAATATATCAGTCGTTAAAATATCTGTATTAAAACGCATATAAATAAGGCTGAGGAAATTAATTACGTTATCTAATTATAAAAAACCAATACCATATAGGGGACGTGTAAAACAACTTAATTCAAAGAGGATGTAATGCGACTAATCAAAGAACGAAATTTTACCAACGGGCCTCATCTGATGGTCTTACAAATAGATTTTAAAATGTCTAATGAAGAATTAAGTGAAACTGCCTCATTATTATAGATATCCACCATAAAAAACTATTTTAAAACCCTAATTGTTCAAAGCCTTATTTACTTATTTTCATCCGCTTAGCTATATTTTCTTAGTCTGAGTATTTTTTTTAGTCATTTATAAGCCATTTTAAAGCAATCCTGTTGAATTAATAATATAGGCCTATGTTTAAATATTATGGAAATTTTATAAATGCATTAATGTTCAAACATAACATTTTTCAACACACAATATTGTTAGGTTGAGAAGATAGTGTAGGCCATAAACTTTGTGTCCTCTTTGCTTGTTTGGTTGTAAAATACACATTCCTGGTGAGACTACAAATAGACTGTAGAGGGTTGCATTGGAAGAGAGTAGCTATTACTTCTGAAGCAGATATTTGAATATCAATATTATATTTAGCAAAATGCATGGGTTTTGTTGATAAATGCTTTTCATTGCCCCCTAAATTTGTAAAGTGAGTGTTTGATTTAGTCGTGTGAATTTATTACGATATGATCCCTTTATTAAAAAAAAATGATATACAGTAATTCTATATGTCATTTTTTGGTCATTCGGGCCTTGCTTATATTATAATCGAAAAATGTTATTTCAACAGTTGGTATTTGTAGTATTTTTGACTTATTACGTGTTAACAACAACGTTACTAACGAATTAATTTAGTGGGTAGGGGCAAGGAAAGAAGTTTAAAATGAACTCACGTCGGAGTAAAGGGACATGGGAAAATCACCGAGAGAGATCACACGTTGAGAACCACCCTCTCTAGTCCAGGGGCTAGCAAACATTTTTATAAAGGCCCCAATAGTAAGTATGCCTGCCTACTTAAATAACAAGGAAAAAACCAAGTTTTCGCAAATTTATTGAACAAAATGTAACGTAATGATGGTAACTATACTACAATTGTTTGAAATACAGCTCTACCAATGAGAAGGATTCACTATAGTAAAAATTAATTTAAAATGTTCTTTTGTTGATGCTGACCTGTAATTAAATTTTACGCATTTCATCTTTGAAAAGGTTTTTTAACACAGGTAGGTGCTGTAAAATACAGATATAAAACCCCGAGCATATGATCTTAATTGGCCATATTAATTGCTTGGGAGACATTTATAGAATTCTGTTAGATTATTCTCTTGAAATTTGCCTTTAAATATGTCTTCACACTACAGATAAATCACATCCAAATGAAGGTTAGGAGGAAGCTTCTCAATTGTACAGTCAAATGGATTTTGAAAATGGAAATGTCTTCTGCTATTGCATCAATATCCGAAGAATGCTGCTGGATTCGAATTAGAAAATATAAAATCCATTCTTAGCTCACGGACCGTACAAAAATAAAGGTGGCGGGCCGGATTTGGCCCACGGACCATAGTTTGCAAGCCCTTGCTATAGTCTAATGCATCCGGCCGAGATTCTAACCTCGACCTTTCCATCATCAGTAATCCAGTGTATTGCGAGAATGACGTCATAAGCCGTGCGATCGTAAATGCGAGTTTCTGCCATGTTAAATTAAATTAATGTACAAACATAAATAGACTTTTAAGGGTGATTTTTATTATAAACTACAATTAAATGTTAAAAAAATTTATCCTATAGTAAAGGTAGCACACATTTAAAATATATTTAATTACTATGACTATCGCAATATTGTCTTACAACATTTCAAAGCGATTTATTTGGAAATATTTTAGTTAGTGATAGTGTTTATACAACAATAATAATGTAGAAAAAAATATTCTAAGTTTCAATCCCAAAAGAAGGTTAGGCTTCTGGATCATTTTTAATTCCTTAGAAATGTGTAACATATTATATTTATATGATAAAAAGTGGAATCAAGCGAAATACAAAACAAACAAAAAAACCATGTGAACTCTCTAATACCTTAGGGTGCCATTTAAATCCTATTCCATTTATTCATTTCGCTAAATAAACACAAGTAGAATGATTCCTTAGCAGAGGAGAGGGAGGGAATATACTCTCTACATACCTTTCTATCCCCTAGCGGCATCATTTTAGATAGCGCGTTAATAGCTTAATTTCCTAATCAGTGTTGAAGCAAAAGGTCGTGGACAGAGCGGGGAGGAAGGCCTATGTGAGAGAAACCTGGCAAAGGGTATGAAAATGTTTGATCTAACTTCACGTTTCCCTGGAGATTCTCTTCACATAGTACAACGATGATGGGAATAAGAACAAAAAATAAAGTGGGTGGTCGTGGTGAAATAGCGTGAAAGGAGGAAAAGGGAGTAATTTGAACATGAATATCAAATAATAAAAAAAAGAAACAGTAAGGGTTGGTCAATATTATTTTATGGGTGGATGAAAGAGGTTTCTCAAAAATAAATTGTATAATACATTCGTCTATATTATCTCATACAGTCTATTGTAGTTTGAAACAATATTTCCAAAAATCATTAATCATATTTGTCCGCATGAGTATATAAACACAGTTCATGATCCCCTTGTATGAATGTATTTTATAGTTTTTTGTGTAATGTTTTATAATTTTGGAATTTAAGGGTATATTTTCTTATTTTTCTTCATTTTAAGGCGTCCATGTTAAATAATTATATTCTAAAACATTTTTTTTATATATAAATGCTTAATTTTTTCAACACACAATCCTACAGTTGTAATGCGAAGATAATGTAGTTACAGTAGCCCTATGACTTCTTTGGTGCTGACTGGCAGCTCACAGTTAACTTCTAACAGCTTTAAAAAGTTACCAGACCAAATTAAGTATCCCTACGCAGAACCAGATGATCTGCAAAAACATGTGTTTAGCAGCTGTCACTTCTGACGGTCAAAATTTAGGTATGTACCTAAATGTTGGCTGTCAGAAGTCAGCTGTGAGCTGTCAGTCAGCACCAAAGAAGCCATGGGGCTACTGTAGTTAACTTAGTATCTATCCTCTTTGCTTGTAGATTAAAAATACACATTCCTGGTGAGACTGCATATAGGCTGGGGAGGGTTGGGTTGGGAGGGGGTAGCTATCTATTACTTCTGAAGCAGACATTTGTAAATCAATGTTATATTTAGCAAAATGCAACCAATTGGATGCCAAAGGCTTTTTATTTAATTTTATATTTGTAAAGTGCTTGTTTGATTTAGTCGTACGTATGTATATATTACGAATTTTTGTTCATATGTTTAGTTTTTTTTAAATTTGAAGTCATTTCTTAAAATTTTTTGATCTTTTATTGGGTCTTCAAATTCCGGGTCCTGGTTATCAGAATACTACCATAAAATAAATCTTTCTAGAGAAAAAAAGTATCCAGTGATGTTAAAAATAAAAACACTCCCAGATGCCAACTTTGAACAAACATGTCCAATACATTTTTGGACTTTTAAAAATCAATAATCAATAAGGCACCTCTAATTAAAAAAAACAAATTAAAATAATGATCTTTCCTCGAAGTTCGACCACATAACACCTAAATATCTATAATATAAAGTTCATGCCATATCTTTCTGTTTTTCCTTCCATAGGTTTTTTTCGTACTTCCCGGTGAGTTAGAAGTTTGAAATTCGGCTTTGGGTTTCCTAAGGATCCAAGAATGATGAAGAACTCGAAAAGATATCAAATCTGTGGCTCCAAAAATTTCCCACATTAACTTTATGGGCAAAAAAAAAAGTTCGTCCGATTGCAATAAAATTCGTTTTCCGGGTGTTTCTAATACTGCTAAACACAGCCTTGTTGTAATTCCCGCCCCGCCCCCCCCGAAATTCCGTTTAAATTTAGATACATTTTATCAATTGGTACCTACATGGAAGATAGGGGGGGAGAAGAGGAGGCTTATAATTAGAAAAAACCCATTGAGGTAGAAAATAAATTAGTGTTAAATATTTTATATTTATAAGTTGAGGATAGTGAAATGGGGGTGTAAGGAGGTGAGGATGGTTTCCAAATTGCCAAAATTAAAATAATAAACAACTTATTAGTGTGGTAGAAGATTGAAATTTGCCAGGCAGGTGTGAAGAGCACTCCAAACCATAATAAAGGTATGAATATTCTTAAATTTAAAAATAAAGGACTCTAATATGAAGAGAAGTTCTCCTCAAAATTTCAAAAACTATAATAAAACCCTTTTTGTTAGGTACATTAGAAAATTGGAATATTTTGTTAAATATAAAATGACAAACTCAAATTACCAGAAGAGAATGAACATTAAGGATCAAAATGGGGTTGTAGGAAATGGTCATGGCTGGAAATTTTCAAAACTAAAATTATCAACTATTGATCGGTGAGGTAGACCATTTTTGGTGAGATGGTAAAGAGAACACACCAAAAGCCAAAATTTTAAATTATAGATTACAAAATGGGAGCGTGGATGGGGAGGTAGTGAAATTTTCGATGAGAAGAAATTTCAAAAATTATATAAAAAGCACCTTTTAGTTATGGTGTAAATATAAATTTCACAAATAACTAAAAAAGTGTAGTTTTTTTTAATTTTAAAATTAAGATCTGGATTGAAGGAGAGATAAAAATTTCAAAATCTGACATAATTTTTTTTTTTAATTGTGATATAAAATTTAAATACTTGCAAGTCGTTGGGACAACCACCCCCAAAAATATTGAAATTTTAAAATGGGTTCTAATAAATGGGGTCCAAACTTTTTATAAGAAAAACAAAACCTTCTCAGTGGAGAATGGTTAAAATTTGACATGTAATTAAATATACCTACCCGGATAACAGAATGATTTCTGAATAAATGAAATATCAAAATTGAAAAATGGGAAATGTAAGAGCTGGAAAATGATACAACTAATGTAGAACTCTATTTTCAGTGTGGTTTAAAATTGAAATCAGGCAGGCAAGTAAAATAACCATATCAGATAACCAAATAAGTCTTAATTTCTAAATGAGAATGTGGGAACCAAAATAGGTTGAGGAAGGGGCAAGAAAGAGCTTGAATTCTCTTCAAAACTATTAGAACATCTATCTTTCTGTGCGGAAGAAAATTGAAATTTGGCAAATTGATAGCAGGATCACCCCAGATAACACGAAAGTTGAAAGTTTGAGAATAAAAAATAGGGGTTCGGGTAGTGGATGACAAGTGTGTGTGGAAAGCGGGGGTGGGGGGGAAGGTGGATCAAAATAGTTAAACTAATAGAAACTTTTTTATATATAGTAGACAATTTTAATTTTTTTATAGGCAGACGAAAAAACCTAAATATAAAAAAGTAAAGATTATTTTAAAGAGCGTACATAGCTAAATATTGAAGAGTAAGGTATTGCTTGTACAGGCACGACATAAAGCTTGGTGAACCATGCTAGTCTTTGGGAAACCATGATGCTCAATTATTTCATATGTCTCTATATTGTTCTATTATTTCATTTAATTATTTTATAGACTAATGCATAATGATGGTATTTTATTATTTCAAATGAGCACAAGCTTCCTGGCGAAGAGAGATTTAAATACTAGTCAACTCACAAAACTCGAAGATAATATATATATTTCAGAAATGTAACAAATTTTCTTCGGTATTTTATGAATCTAGCAAACGATATTTTAATATAGTAGCTCTAACAGGAATAGTATACACATTTTGAAGTCACGATACAGGATAATCCCAATGGAATGGTATCCGTATGCGGTTGCTATAAACGGTTTCCTTTAATTTTCAATAATAACTTCGTAGGGTTAATTTTTCATTTAGTGGCCCTCAGAAAGAGATGTTCCACCAAGCTGTATATAATATAATGTAGGAAAGAACGTATATATCTAAAAGCAACTAAATCTACTTTCTTTAATTTCATACGGTGACCTAGTGTCTAGGGGTAAGGTGTCAGACTTCTGTGCTGGCAGCTGGGGTTCAATCCTCGGTCCCGGCACAGATTTATCTGATTACCAAACCCTTCCTTCACCTCTGACAAGACATCTTGTGAATGTGGGGAATGCCAGGCCTCCACCGTGGTTCGGATTCCACGTTAAACTGTAGGTCCTCCATTTCATCTCACAATCACCCTACCATTACACGTTAGCGTAAGTGCGTATAACCCGAACGGGTAGTAAGACGCGGTGCTAATAATAATAATAATTTCATACCATAAATCATTTGCTATGCAACTATCAATTTCGACCAATCGCATTAATTACGATAAAATAATACAAATAGTTACAATAGTAGAAGCCTTATTGTGGTAAACACTGTAAGTGCCACTACCTAATATTTTCATATTTTTATCTAAAAGTATTATATGTGCCAATGGGAATACTGTAGTAAGCAATGTAAGTGGTATTTCATATTTCAAAGAGTTTATAATAGGGCCCATAGATAGAACCACTGGTATGTTCCAACCTAGTCTCTGTAGAAATCCTTATAAGTGCCAGACATACATTCGTTTTTGTGTTTGATACAGTTATCTGTGACTAATCGGCTGTTTTTATTTGGTTACATTTTGTATGGTACCAAGCTATCAGTACTTTAGTTTGTTTTAAGTGTTTATTTTGAATTGAATAATGAAAGAGATAGTTTAGTACTTTAGAATTGAATAAAGGAAGAGGTAGTTTCGAAATCAATTCACTTTTCAGCAAAAAACAACAACCGAGCCCATCGTATGCCTTATAAAACAAGTAAAGGAAAGCTGATTCCAGGAAAACCATCACCACCAGAATCATTTAAATGTAAATATCCTTGCAGGACTCTGAACAAATATGATATCGAATGTTTGCATATGTATTTTTACAAGCTATTAGAAAGTGAACAAGGCACATACATTTTAAATCGAATGGTGTTGGCTCAAATATCAAGAAGGCATGGGCATTAAAACGAGCTCGCTGAGAGTAAAAGACAAGTGACCATCTTATACACTGTACCAACATCCTCAGGTGTGAAACAGGTATGCTGCCAGACCTTTAAATTATTATTTTCTATTTCTAGTCAAATGCTACAAACAATTCAATTTAAAAAAAAAAGTCTAGTGAGTTATGTTATAAAGATGAAATCGGAAAAAACATCAGAAGCCACTACCACAAAACAAAATACACTGATGATTACTGGAATAGAGTTAAAGAACATATTAATTCTTTTCCTAGGCAAGAGAGCCATTATAGTAGAAAAAAGTCTACTAAGAAGTACCTAAGCTCAGAATTAAATATGAGTAGACTTCTCGAAGCCTCTAAATTTAAATATCCTGAACAAATGGCCTCATATCAATTTTACCTAAAAGTATTTAAAACTTTTTTCCCAAAGGTAAAGTTTGGTACCCCACGCAGCGATACATGCAGGGTATGTGATAAACATAACATGCATCTCAAATATGCTGCCCCAAACGAGGACATTAATGAAACTAAAAATAAATCCAAAAGAGTTTTATCGTTACTGAGTGAAAACATATTCCAATCGAAAATGCCTTTAAGTGACACTTGAGTTGTCTGTGTTGACCTTCAACAACTCATATTTATTACAACATTAACATATAGTAATATGTTCTACGCAAGACAACTATCTACTTATAATTGTTGCGTTCATATTGAGGACAAAAATGATAGTTATATGTGCACATGGCACGAAGTTATTGCTGGAAATGGCATAATGTATTTTGAAAATATTGACATAAAATGAGATAACGTTGAAAAAGAAGTTGATTATTTGGTGCGAAAATTTCACCAGCCAAAATAAAAATAAAATAATGTTGATGGCATTAATTTATTTAGTTAAAAATAAATATTTTAATAACATTGATTTAAAATATCTGGTATCCAGTCATAGCTATCTTTTTTGTGACCGAGATTTTGGAATCATCAATAAATGGAAGAGGAAGATGAAAGTCATGATTCCATCAGAGGTAGAATAGGCCTATATAAATCTGTTCAGCTAGAGTTAAAAATCCTTTTAAAGTAGTTAGAATAGATAAAACAGATTTTTTGGTGATGGCGTCAAAAGCAAAAACATTTTTAAACACTACCAAGCTAGAAATTTCGCAAGCAAGCTGGATCAAATTACGAGCAAGAAATCCTACCAAAGTAAAATCGAGATACACTTTTAATGAAATGGAAGCATGGAAAACAACCTATGTACTGCAAAAGCAAATGAACCTGAACGACATCCCAGGTGCATTTCCATTATTGGAGGTATAGCCAAAAATCAGTGCTGAAAAAAAGCGAGACTTGCAAAATGTTATAATGAATGGACATTAAGTATCATATATTTTACAGTAATTACTTGTTTGATAGATTTGGTAAAAATGATAAAAAGACATTTTGATGAATTAAAATTTTTAATCTCTTTATTTTAACATTTTTATTTTGGTGTTTCAATAGTATTGTGTAAAGTTTAAAAATGTGTAGGCCTAATATATTTTTGGAATAGCTTCAAATTAATTTTTAATTTTATGTGATTTTACTAATTTTTTTAAATCCTCAACATTTTACTTGACATTAAAACCAATTAAAACAAACATTAAACAAATATACTTTTTGTTTAACTAAACTACTAAAACACTACTTGCACTTACAGTGTTTTCAATATGGCATATCGTCTTTTCTACAACCAAAAGGTGCCACATACAATGTTTTCTAGAAATAAATTTTATTTTTGCATAAATTTTGACTAAAATGACGTAAAAAATATATGAGGTGGTGCAGCATTTAGGCTCTTATATACATAGCTATATTTTGTGATAAAGATAATTTTTATCAGAGTCAAATTTTGAAGTGAAAGTAGTTTTTTCTTCATACTGAAAATTTTGATTTTTGGCAATTACAGTCTTTACCACAAGAAGTCTTCAATTGTCAATTTTGAAAACAAGACCAAAATTTGTTCTAAAGTTAACTTCAACAATTTCACTATCTTATAATTTTTGCTTTCTTATGCTAGTTTGTTGATTGAAAGTGAAGATGATATATTTAACAGATTGAATAATCTTAGGATTGGACCCTCATAGTCTAGGCAATGTTTATCAAATTGTGATCACTGGTCCTCAGACCACTGGCGGTCCACGGCTGCCTACCAAGTGATCAGCAGGATCCCAGGAAGTTTAAATATAATAATAAATAAAATAATTTTGATCACATAGAATACAAAAATTTGAAATGCAAAAGATTGGATATGATATATCCAAAATATGCTCTATTTATTTCCTCGGCAGACACAAGTCACATACAAAATGAAGTCTGTACTAGCCTAATTGAACAAATCCGAACAATTATTTTCAGAAAATAAAAGACGTTTGGTGTGTTATAAATAATCAAACAACTATTATTTACTAATTAAATGTAATTAACAACTACAGTGAATTAGTAAGTAATAGTTTTTTATTAGTTATACTAGGTATATTTTTTCATCATTTAAATAAAGATATTAATTTTTGTCTTGTATTTTTATTCCTAAAATGAAACTTCCTAAAAATGATGTTTTTCCTGCTTCAATTTCAACCCATCCCCCCCCCCCCATATCCCCTTCTACCNCATATCCCCTCTAGTCTCAGGGCTCCTGTGGGTCCTCAGTACGCACACCCCCTCTCCCTCCTAGTCTCAGGGCCCCAGTGGGTCCTCAGTATGCATACACCCCTCTCCCCCTAGTCCCAGGGCCCTAGAGGGTTCGCAATACTGGACTGCCGCCGATGACGGAAATATCGGGGTTAAAATACCGTTGGTTTATACTGTTGGTAGTTTTACTTTAAAATAGTTTTCCGCTCTACCTGCACGCAAATGCTGATGCACGTAATCTAAAATCAAACCTTTCTTATCCCTAAAACATGCGTATAATCTTAACACCTAATAAGATGCAAAGCTAAAAATTAAAAACTTAGGATGGATTTGTCTTTACTAATAAAGTATATACTACGTCAAGAGATTCATCAAGCAATGGCTCTAGTCAATCAATCGCAGACGAAAGCGCACTCGTAAGACGCGCGATGTCTCTTTTCTACTTTAACGATAAACATACGAGTATATGAACATAGTTGTCCACTCCTATTTGTTTTTGATTGGATGAATCATGTAAGCCAATGCAACTACTTATACGTAAAATATGGACGATGGTCGAGCCCTTCCGTAAGCTATTGTATAAAGATTGTAGCGCGAGTACGTATCCGACAAACGTGTGCTCTTATCTTATACATCGTAGAAAGAGAGTTGTATGGGTGCGTACCCGAATGCCAAACCCAGTATCACAAAATATGACAATTCTAAAGTTAAATTTGATAAAGTGTTTTACCATAATTACATCACATCCCTGCGCATCCACTTTGTTTCAAACACATCCCGTTCTCTTTGTCTTTTTCTCAAAATGAAAGTTGTCCCAACTCCATAGAAAGTTTGATAAGAACGACCTCCTCAGGATCGCTCTCATTCACCAGATTTGTAGACAACGTGCATACACAAAAAAACTTACGTCTCTCCCCTTACCACCCCCTCGGGAACAAGTCGTTCCTCGATAGCCCTTATAAAGCCGTTGCCCTGTGAAACTACTTTCACTTTCCACTTTCACTTTAACCCAGAGCTCACCTTTAAAAGACCCATTGTTTCCCGGGGTTGGGCGGGAACGACAGCGACACAGCCTCCCGTGGGGGAGAAACAACCTTATCTCGAAAGAGGGAAGCATTTTAAGATGATGAAAACCCGTGGAAGTGGCCGTGAGGTCCTGGGCCTTTGACTCACATAGGCAATTGGCTGCCGATAACGGGTAGTTCAGGGATTCAACATTTCAACCGGATGCATTGAGGATGGTTTTACCCTTCTGTCTTAACTCTAATGAGTNATATATATATATATATATATTTAAACCTTTAGAGTAAGTCGTTAATAATCCTTGAATTAAATGAAATGAGAGAGGATTCTTTAAATCTAAAAATTACCCTTGAACACGGGAAACAAACCCGGGATTGTTGTCTTGGTAGTAATAGACTCCTGGATAGTTCATTGGTAAGGACATTGGTGTACTAAGCCAAAGGTCCCAGTTAAATTCCCGTAGCCAGGTGTCATTTTTCAATTTAAAGAATATGATATTCAAATGCGGCTTTAAGCGTAATTAACAACTTTATCATATTATCATTTAAATAGTTAATTATTAATTACTATCATTATATTAATAATTCATAATTTATTATAATATTAAATCCATCATGAACCGATGTGTCCCACAGTCCAGAACAACCGAGGCATACCCTCACCACGGTCTAAGGCTTCAGGTTCGCAAAAGAGTGTATTGGTGGTGAGGGGTTAAAACTTTGAATCTTGGTCGGGTTAACTGGAGACGGTTTTCCCGCATGTAATTTTCACTCTCGCTACAAGCTAATAAGGGTAGCATTCCTCTAAAACAATCTCCTCATCTCTACACCTTGAATTCAATAATAACCTCGCTATTATATATTATAAAATGTGTTCTGAAAAATACATTGACATAAAATATTAACTTGCGAGTAACAGCTGTTTATAGGAGATGTAATGTGCAACGTTGTCCTAGTCCAAGATGTATGTAGATTTTCTATAAGACTAATGAGAACATTGAATATTTATACCAAACCTTATTCGGTGGACACATGGTCTTAGGCATCACTCTTGCAATAGATTAGACTGCTAATGACCGGAAGATTGAGGTTCGAATCCTGGTTGGGTGTAGTGAAAAAGTTTTTTCTTAAATGGTTTACACTCTACACCAATGAAAATGCGGGTACATTTGATATAAATGCAACCTTCCTCATCCCTAATCCAGTAGCGTAATTAGTATATATGCGTATAACCAAAACATGTAGAGTAACGTGATGATATATATATATCAGACTTTTGGAAGATAGGCAGAGGACTGAAACCTTAACAATAGACCATCATAATAATCAAATCATACGACCTTAGGGGCATGATTTAGTAGCTAACTTACATTTTTTTAACATTTAACTTTATTACAAATTGATATGAAAGGGATTAAAAAAAACTAATAACGCTCCAAAGTACAATAGGGTACTGTTTACAGTATTGAAATTTTGCCACCCAAAGTCAGTTTAATGCAAGCTTCAGCTGTTTAGTGTCACCCACCCTCTCCCTCTGGGAGCAACCCCATGAAAGTACAGTGGTTTACCGTTACTTTGCACACTGAATGTATGTGATGAGCGAGAAAGAGAATACAAATATTGCCTGAAGGGTTTCTCATCTTTCATGGATCTCTTACGTTTATCAATTGGCATGGGATCTACGGCTTTACTTCTCGATAGGAGATATACGAGTATATACTACGTATTTTTTACCCCTTGACAAAAAATCTGTCAGCCTCAACCAGGTTTGAACCCGAGAATTTCAGGTCATGAGGTGAAAACTTTGTCTTTAGAGTATTGTTTAGCAAACAGTGTGCCGCGGTGGCGAATTAGGTATGCCGTGCAGCCACATTACTAATATGGATTGAATTAATTTTCTTCTGAGAAATTAGGTCGAGAGTGCTGAGACCTGTCACGTGGTTTAATTTTAACACTTGCCATATTTATAAATGTATAGTAATCATGTGAAAACCCACATGTCAATTTAAGACATCTTGATTTGACACTAGGATTAACTACTTGCACGTTGAGGTCTAGGTGGAGTATTGTGTTGATGTGAGTTTCTCTTGATGCAAAAGTTCTTACCTCATAGTAGCTCGATCAATTTTTATTTTGGCTTGTCTCCTTCAGGAATATATTTTGATAGTCTTTGAGTGTGCCAAAAAAAAAGTCAATCAGCTGCATCATATCAAGTTTTTTTTTTCAAAGTATTGAATCATCTTGCCATAAAATACGATGGCTCAGAATAGCGCTTCCTGCCTGTTTTTTTTTGTTCGGCCTTAGGTAGTTGGTGTTAAGGAACATATGATGCTGGTAATTATGTTTAATATGGTAAGTTAATTTCATTCAAAACTTGTGGTTACGTGTCTTGAGGTTCCATATCTGCTGTATATTCAGTAAAATTGAGTGCTGAATGTTTTGATTTTAGACACTTTCATCAGATTCCATATGGGTTTCTAATGTTAGTTCCTCAAAAACACTTTTTTTTAGAACCAAAATTAATGATATTGGATTAAAAAGGTCAAAAATGGATTAAACACGTTCATTTGGTCGGTCCATAGTCAATTTTGGTTCTATTTGCTGCTTTTCCATTTTTTTTATAGTAAAACTGATATGTTTTGCATACTTGTTTCTCATATTGTTCCATTTTTTAACCTCTTCATAAAATATAAAAATATTTCTTTTATAGCTTTCTTGCCATTGTTGATGATTTCCACACAATTGACCTTATTTTACGAGTTGGATTTTAAACATTGAGCGGAATCGTAGTAAATGTTTGTGATTCTATATGCAGAAAATTATAAAATATTCACCCCAACCCCCAACGGAGATTTGGAAACAGCGTACTGAAGGGTTCAACAATTTATAGCAAATACCCAACTCTATTGGCAGTGTGAATGGCAAGCATGTACGCTTCAAGTTTCCGGACAAAACTGAGTCCAACTATTGGTGGTATTACCCGGCTCGGTGGCGCAGTTGGCTAACGCGCTAGTCGTATTGAGCTCAACCGCTGAGGACTGGGAGATCGAGGTTCGAATCTCGGTCGGGTGAACTGGGAGTGGTTTTTCTTAAATGGTTTTCCACTCCCCCTCCACGCAAATGCGGGTTCACTTCTTCTAATTAACCTTCCCAATTCCTAATTCATTAGCGTAATTAGTACTTAGAGCGTGTAACCCGAACGGGTAGTAAGACGCGGTGCTAAAAAAAATACTGGTGGTATTTAAATAAATTTTCAATAGTGCACATGGCTATTGTTGGAACAGATTATTTAACGTTACATGTGTTGATGTTGGTTGATGTTTTTTTAATCTTCGATGTATAAATCCAAGATGGCAGATTTCATACCCGACAACAAAAGTGCATACTATTAATCTACCCCTTGCCCCCCTCCCACTACCCCCAGTTTTTCGCTGCAGGGTGTCATTTTCATACTGCTATTGAAATGGTTTG
Source organism: Timema shepardi (assembly GCA_902151425.1). Classification (NCBI taxonomy): domain Eukaryota; kingdom Metazoa; phylum Arthropoda; class Insecta; order Phasmatodea; family Timematidae; genus Timema; species Timema shepardi. The sequence goes on from CABFVX010005836.1 coordinate 19,569, forward strand.
AACACGTTTGATGACCGCATTGCCGTGTAAGGTTACGCATTTCATTCCCCTTTTCTTCCTTTCTCTCCTTACCACAACAGCAAGTTGCAGTGGTGTCATCTTTTTGATACTACTGACTATTTTTCTGACGTAAATATCCGGCAACTCGATCCCTGTCTGAACATGTCTTAGCCTTAACATAGCCGATCATAATCGACCATAGCCAATCATCACCAATCGTGACAGCTCATTACCTATCATAACTGGTCATTACCGATCACGTATAAACTTTTTAAAATCTATTTAAATATGCAATTAATTCTATTTTTCTTACCTTTTTCTCCCCGTAGCATCAGTGTTTAGGGTCGTATCACCTTTTTGACACTTCTAACAGTTTTTGAACTTATATGAACTGGTGTGATACCCCCATTTACTTGTAAGGTTATGCAAATTAGGCCCCCTTTTCTCTACCAGCCCTGGGCCCCCTCCTTCACCTCCCTCCCCCCAACCCCCATCATTTTCTACCATTTCCCTACGAAATATGCTGCAATTTTTCTTCATTTTACATCATCATCAGCTGCTCATTGAACCCAGAGTGGTATAGTTCCTTCTCCAACCCCTGTACCCCTCAACCCACCCTTATTCGCATCGCTAAAGATGTAAAACGTACTTCAAGAAAAAAATTAGTTTATTCTTTCTTAATTCCGATTTACCGTACAACTATTGGACGCACAATACAGTTTCTGCTGCCGCAGCGCGTACCCAAAACAAAACAGTGTGCCTCAAAAACATTAGGCTTTTTAAGTGTATCGTGAGCTTAAAAAGTTTGTGAAACACTGCCCCCAAGTCCTCCGAGGTCACTTTGTAGTGTAATGGTGAAATAATACATTCTAGTCTGTAGTAATAAGAGCATACTATCGAGAGATAAAATATTTTCTTGCTAAACTTGTTTCTCGATATTTTCATTACATTAAATATTATTGTTCACATTTCATAGACACTTACTTAACTATTCCAAACAATTATGCACAACCTATATTCATTATATATATATATATATATATATAATTTATTCCAAAAAAATATTTACAATGGCATGTTGGCGCTGAAACATCTCATTAAAATTTTTGCTTGCTTAAACACCTATAAAATTCGCTTAACCGGTCGTTAGAGCGTGAATCTGCCATTTTATATATTTATTGAAATAGTTTGCTATCTTAAAATGAACTAAGATAAATTGACTACGCAGAAATGTTTGGACTAGTGCCACCCATATTTAAACTAGTCTATCATACAAATCTAACAAAGCAGTTCAATATAAAAAATACCAAGAACTGCGTTTGAAAATAAACTATTTTGTAATTTGTTAATATTTTAATATACATTAATGTATAAAATACTTGGTTGATGTATTTCTACGACATTTTATCAACAATGTTATTTTATACTGGTGTGGTTGAGACTATTTTAAAATAAGATCCAAATTGACTTCCAAGCAAATAAAATATGAATTTGATGTTCGTCTGCTGTGACATTTAATTTGAGATGGAATTTAAAAACTGTCAAAACACATCAGTATGAAATAATAATGTTTATTAAATGACGTTCGAATGTACCATTTATGTATTTAAAATTTTAAAAATATCAAGACAACTTATTTTCTTAGACAACTCCAATTCTCATTATTGTATTTAAATTATTTGAATTTTAGGACCTTTTACGTATAATATATTTTTATATATATAATATTTTTAAAAAAGCGTGGTTTTTTTACCTTTTGTAATATAGGGCGTGCCCGCATTAAACAACCTATCCTCGGGAAGTGGTAAGAGATAGAAAAAATATTACAAAATTCCCTTTGTATATTAGCTCGTTTTCGCTTACTTTCCGAGAAAACAACGAGAAAATAAATAAAACTAAGTTTTTTTTCATAAATAGTAAAATACAACTAAAATATTGTGTTTATAACCAATAAGCCCCCTTATTGTTTCGTATCTTTTGCTTAATTTAGGAGTAGTCCGGTATGAAACATCCATACATGAGTCATCAGAAAAACTACTTTATTAATTGGCTGAAAAGACACGCGCGTACACATATACAAATATAAATACATTTAACCCCGTTCCCTTATGAAATTGGCAAAAAACTGAGCATATTGCTCAAAAAACAACTCCATACGTAATCCATCCTTCCTAACTTTCTCCACTTTCCCTATCCTTGCATACTCCCTCCGCTTTAACAATATCCATATACCAAGTCATACATTCTCTTTTATTCTTAAAACTCTTGCTTTTTCTATTTTTAACAGAGTAGTCCTCAACATTTAACCACATCTTACATGATCTACACCTTTCTTTTGATCCACACACTCTACCTTCATGCATTCATTAGTGACTCCATTCATACGCGTTTGTCCACATATATTTCTTAGATGTATTATTCAAACCGCATTCACCTTGCTTTCGAGTTTCTCCTGACAAACCACGCTTCACATCCATAAAATAATGTTGGCACTACCACACTTACACATACTGCCATCTTGTCCCCTTTCGATACTACTACACTCTTTGCAATAGTCCACATACATCCAACTGCTCTCCGTGATGCATTCACCCGTCTGTCGATTTCACCATTCATCCTTCCATTTTTATAGAACATTCCACCCAAATACATCAAATCATTCACTTGTTCTAACAATTTTTCATTTATACTAGGGTGACAGTGACAATTATTTCCTGATCCGTCCTTATCAAAAACTGTCACCTTAGTTTTGAAGGTATTTATATGAAGATCCATTTGTCTTCCGGCTGGAGACCATCATTTTAAACAACATAAATAAAATTATAAATAAAATAGTTTGTTTAATACCTATGGATTTTGTTTGGTTTTATGTTGTTTGCACAAAAAGGAAGATAAAACGAGCTAGCATCCAAAGGACATTTTATTTCCCAAAATGTGGCTGTTTAATTTGATAGAACACCGTATAAATTATATAATGTATATTTGATGAAATATTAAAAGTATCAAGCTGGCATTGAAACGGCCCCTTAAGCCAACATGGGAAACAACAAAGCTTCCGAATTTAAATATAAAAACATTGGTAGATGAGGCTACTACCCTAGTCATTAAAAGCGCGGGTAAAGTTAAGTAACACTGCAGAGAGTGGCTCTTACCGGTCCACGACAGCCAGGAATATCGGACAATCACGACCTTTTAGTCCTTGAACAAAGAGTAGAAGAGCACAGGCTTTCTTTTACTTTCGAAACGTTAGCGAGATTGAAAGGGCGTGAGAGCTTTTGAAGGGTTTGGGAGGTGTGTGGAAGGGCGAGTCTCGCCACACAATAGAGATCCCCCAAAGTTACAAGAACAAGGGTTGATTAACTTGCTACAGACGTCCACGACTATCCGCAAGATGTTTACTAACGCGCACAGTAACAAAATAAGGTGGAGTCAAAAGAGGCAGCGATAGGGAAGGAGAACACATTTTATTTGGGGTATGCGAAGTGCAATTTTTAGTTCAATAAACCGAGACGAATGAATATATGTATTATAAAAGCAAAATAAAATTTCGAATATTTTTATCATTGTTTTATTTTTGAAAAAGATTATATTTATAATATTTATATAATTTAACAATACTTTTAAGCATACTAACATTTTATCTTTCCTCCGCGTCTTACTACCTGGCTGGATTATCAGCATTTATATTTGTCCTAATGGAGTAGAGGGGAGAGAGGTTAAATGCAGAGTAAATGCATCCTTATTAATGTGAAGAGAGAGAGAGAGATAAAATCACACTCAATACGCCCGGCCGGGATTCAAATCCCGACCTTTCTGTCACCAGCAATCCCGTCTATCTAAGATTTATATTTATTCCACATACTTGCCGATACGGGTATTTAAATAGTTTTTACCACACAATATATCATTGTGACAGTAAGAGAATTTGTTATTATTATTATTGTTTATGTTCAGAGAATCTTTTTAACAAATTCTCTTACTGTCACAAGACATAGACGGGATTGATGGTGACGGCGAGGTCGGGGTTTGAATCCCAGCCGGGCGTATGGAGTGTGATTTTATCTAAATGGTTTCCCCCTCTCTCTCTCTCTCTCAGTTAATTAGGGTACATTTACTCTTAATTTAACTTTCCCATCTCTTCCCCATTAGGATAACTATGGATAAATGTGAATAGTCCAGCCAGGAAGTAAGACGCGGAAGGAAAATAATGTTAATCTGTTTAAAATTGTTGTTAAATTATATAAATGTTAAAAATACATAGTAGGCCCCTATAGGTTTTAAAATACAGGTTTCAGAACTTGAGGATATTGTAGTACTTATTAACAGAATGAAATGTTTTTTGGGTTTATTTGGCACAAATTTATCACCTTAATCAATGTTCCACAGCTATCTATGTGAGGGTGAATCTAGCGTTTCTGAAATGCGGCCCGTATATCACTAAAAATATAGTTTATGAAATATTGGCTTCAAGCCACCAGGTCTAAGATCGATTACACAGATAATTGAGTTACGATAAAGTTGTTAAGTGTATTAAAGACTAGATTCCTCATGTTAACAAGTTCTGAAATGCATCCCCTCTTGTTTTAGGGTCGACAATAATTTATTATAAGGTTAAAAGTTTGATCAGATAGCGGCGGAACAAACAAAAAGTGTGTTATGGGGGGCTGGATTACGTGGGAAGATACTGTAAATCACAAAATCCATTGTTTACTTAAATTAATGATAATCCATTGAGGAAGGATGGTTTGTAGAAAACTATGGGTAGAGAGAGTAGAGAAAAGTTTTGACTACTTTTTTAACTACACCATCCTATTAACTGTTCGGGCTGTACACATTTAATGGTAATTACTCTAGTGGGTTGGCGATGAGGAAGGAAGCATTTTAGAGATAATCTACTTACATTTGTGTGGAAGGCCAGTGTAAAACCATTTAGGGAAAAATCCACCCTTAGTGGACCCAACCAGGATTCGAGCCCCCATCTCCCCCTTTCTGCAGGCCAGTTTAACACGATAGTGACGCCTTAGACCATTCGTCCACTGAAGCGAGAACCTTTTTGTTAATTAAATAGTTGTCATCAGGGCTGGCTCGTCCATGAGGTGAACCTAGGCGGTCATTGGAAGACAGAGACAGAGAGGGGAGGATAACATCAGAATGAAACTGAAAGATATAGGATGTAATGAGGTGGACTGGATAGAACTAGCTCAGGATGGGGATATAGTTTAATAACTAATGAGGGGTACTGGATAGAGCTAACTCAGGATAGAGATAGGGTGTAATGAGGTAGACTGGATAAAACTAGCTCAGGATGGGGATAGTGTTTAATGACTAATGAGGGGGACTGGATAGAACTAGCTCAGGATGGGGATAGTGTTTAATGACTAATGAGGGGGACTGGATAGAGCTAACTCAAGATAAAGATAGGGTGTAATGAGGTGGACTGGATAGAACTAGCTCAGGATGGGGATATAGTTTAATAACTAATGAGGGGTACTGGATAGAGCTAACTCAGGATAGAGATAGGGTGTAATGAGGTAGACTGGATAAAACTAGCTCAGGATGGGGATAGTGTTTAATGACTAATGAGGGGGACTGGATAGAACTAGCTCAGGATGGGGATAGTGTTTAATGACTAATGAGGGGGACTGGATAGAGCTAACTCAAGATAAAGATAGGGTGTAATGAGGTGGACTGGATAGAACTAGCTCAGGATGGGGATAGTGTTTAATGACTAATGAGGGGGACTGGATAGAACTAGCTCAGGATGGGGATATAGTTTAATAACTAATGAGGGGGACTGGATAGAACTAGCTCAGGATGGGGATAGTGTTTAATAACTAATGAGGGGGACTGGATAGAACTAGCTCAGGATGGGGATAGTGTTTAATTACTAATGAGGGGACTGGATAGAGCTAACTCAAGATAGAGATAGGGTGTAATGAGGTGGACTGGATAGAACTAGCTCAGGATGGGGATAGTGTTTAATGACTAATGAGGGGGACTGGATAGAACTAGCTCAGGATGGGGATATAGTTTAATAACTAATGAGGGGGACTGGATAGAACTAGCTCAGGATGGGGATAGTGTTTAATAACTAATGAGGGGGACTGGATAGAACTAGCTCAGGATGGGGATAGTGTTTAATTACTAATGAGGGGACTGGATAGAGCTAACTCAAGATAGAGATAGGGTGTAATGAGGTGGACTGGATAGAACTAGCTCAGGATGGGGATAGTGTTTAATGACTAATGAGGGGGACTGGATAGAGCTAACTCAAGATAGAGATAGGGTGTAATGAGGGGGACTGGATAGAACTAGCTCAGGATGGGGATAGTGTTTAGTTACTAATGAGGGGGACTGGATAGATAGAGATAGGGTGTAATTACTAATGAGGGGACTGGATAGAACTAGCTACAAATAGGGATAGATGGCGTACTTTTGTAAGTGCGGCGATGAGATTTTGAGTTCCTAATACCATTAAGCAGTGGTTCCCGATTACCTACAAATCAAGGACCCCCCCAAGTGGATCTATGAGATCGGCGGACCCCCCGTTTTTCTAATTATTAGAATCCAATATATTCTATGTATAGAAATTACCCCCCCCCCCTTGCCTATAAATAATAATTCATATTAGAAAGCTTACGAAACTGAGAATTTAGCACAGTAAATCCAAGCCAAATATGTTTTTACTCACTTTTATCTTACAGTAAATCTAGTTCTAATAATAATGAATATAATAATATTAGTTAAAAAGTTAGTTAGGCCTACATGTAAACTTATAAATTATGAAAAAGTTCAAATTTATTCATTTGTGTCTAATATTAGTGAGATAAGTGAAACCTATTCTTTTCCCCATAACTTCTTGAAGATCAGTTTGAAGGCTGGACACTTTGACTCGAAACTCCAAATGCATATGAAGTCTAATTTTATACGTCTTGTTTTTAATGTAGCATTGCGCAGGTGTTTAAGGAAGAGAATAAACTTTTTATTGATTAAAATTAGGCCTACTGTTGTTTAGTTATTATTTTATTTTTTATTTTAATAAGTTTTGGTGGCTATCGTGGACCCCCTAAGAGAAGCTCGTGGAACCCCGTGGGTCCGCGGACCACCTTTTGGGAACCACTGCCATAGAGTACGTATAGAGTAAGTAAGTAAGTAAGTAAGTAAGTAAGTAAGTAAGTAAGTAAGTAAGTAAGTAAGGTTATGTAATGCGAAACTTTCACTTTTAATATATAAATAATACTACCTATGAAATAATACTAGAATATTATTAATGTTCATAGCAAAGTAATATGTTTTAATTTTCTAAAAGTCCTTTTTTACCAAAATCCTACTATAGTTATTAAGTCAATTTGGAGTTTGTTCATTCTATCTTGAATTAATGTGGTGATGTTTGGTGTTTCAGTTGTATAATTTTTACTGTGCTTTGAAGAATGCGTTAAAGCCGGTTTGTATAAGCAATGCAAAGTTCTTTTCATTTTTAAAAAGACTTTAACAAACAATAATTTGTCTAAACTATATTACTGATATAATTTCTGTCAAACTATTTCAACCTGTTTTGTATCCACTATTATGATATTTATGAGCCGGAAGCTTGAAAGGGGTGTAAGCTGATCGGAGCCAGAGTATTTAAAAGCTCAATTAGTACAGATGCACGTGACACAGTCTTCACGCCGAGTGTGGCTAGCCCATTGTGTGAACTACTATGCGGCAGTTCTAGCTCTCTTAGGAACAATGTAGCTTCGTCCTGATTGTTTCGTGGATGGAAGTGGGAGGTAAAACCCAAAATGGTGAAAGGCTGAGAATGGGGTAGCTCTGGACAGTTGCTGTTTGACAGTGTTGTATCGTGTGTGATTAGTGCAGTTAGGGAAGGTGTGCGGCATGGAAGCATACCAAGGACTCGTGGAGGACGAGCGAGTAGCTCAGTGCTAGTCTATTATTATTATTATTATTATTATTATTATTATTATTATTAGCACCGCGTCTTACTAACCGTTCGGGTTATACGCACTTACGCTAATGTGTAATGGTAGGATGATTGTGAGATGAAATGGAGGACCTACAGCCTAAACGTGGAATCCGAACCACGGCGACGGCCTGGCATTCCTCACATTCACAAGATGTCTTGTCAGAGGTGAAGGAAGGGTTTGGTAATCAGATAAATCTGTGCCGGGACCGAGGATTGAAACCCGGACCCCCAGCACAGAAGTCTGACACCTTACCCCTAGACCGCCAGGTCACCGTGCTAGTCAAGCTGGACTCACAAAAGAAGCTATGCTATTCTATGCTATGACACGCTATACTACGTTTGAAAATCGCTAGCCAAGTATTTAAACGAACCAGTTCACATATCACGCTAAGCTGTGCTATATAATATACTATGCTACGCTATGCGAACGAAATCGGGGACAAAGCGATTTTTACATCTCACTCGCGCTACGTTTTGTGCTGCGCATGCACACAACGGACAGTTACCACCCTTCTCCCATCTAATCCCACCTAATCGGTGTGGCTGTGAAAGGTGAGCTACTCTCTAAATTACAAAACGCCATATTGTCCCTAAGACTACAAAATACTCTACCAAACCTTTCAAATATAGCGTAATACAGCTCAATGTGTGAAACACAAGAGAGAAAAATGTCCCTCTCAGGCTATCGACGACCTTAGCTTACCATCTATCACGTCTATTCATTCAATGTAACTTGACTCAATACATATAATAAATTAGATATCTAACAGTCTAACCAGTTTAGTTTATTTAGACATAGCTAAAATAAAACATTAGGGGATGCCCAGCCCCATTGGGGCTCTTGCTGACCCTGAACCACCGGATCCGGTAGCGGTGGGATATCCAGTGGGGTGGGGTACCGGGGGCGTAATATACCCGGGGTGAACCAACTAGTTGAACATCAAATGGTAGATGCTAATATATGGACATTAGGTTTAGGCGCTAACATCGATGTAGTTAATAAATAAAAAGGAATTGTGAAATAGGAGAATAGAGTTAAGAAGGGTAGCACGCCCCATTAAAAAAAAAGGTACTGGGGTTAGGTCTAGGATAATGTTCAGGTTGTCCCTTTTCACTTAGTTGAATATATTTGTTTTGTTAAGATTATTATTATTCTAAGAACTGTTTTGTTGTTTATCTAAATTGTATTGACTGATTGTAGTACTAATGTTTTATTTTAACTATGTCTAAATAAACTAAACTAGTCTAACCAGTCCTATACTCCAAACCCCGTGTGCTGATTCCCAAACCTCTAGCTCCCAAAGCTATCCCGACACGAACTTGGGGAGTGGCGGGGTCAAAAAGGTAATACTTTTTTTAATGTAAGGCATGAAAGTATGGATTAAATAAAAACAATTAAGCCATTGTTTGAATTTACTTAACACTTTTACCACAGACTCGATCTATCACTCTATAAATAAAGGAGAGTTTCTGTACCTATGTATATACAAATAATATTTATGTTGGCAAAACAATAACGTATTGTTGTGTATATCAGGTCTTATTTAAATCACAACAAAGAACGTAGCTGTAACAATAATTTTAAAACCCGTATTCAGGTCATAATATGTATGTATTAGTTACGTTACAAGTCCTATATAAGGCTTTATGTAAGTAACTACCCCTATTTTTAAGTAGTTAAGCTTATCGTAACCGTATATTTCATAATAATTTTAGTTATTAATACTATTATATATTTTATTATAAAAAGATTTATAGTTATTATTACACAATATAGAAGCAAGAAATATAATTTTACTGTCAGTATAGCAATATAATTTTGTATTTTTTAAAAAGTGGTGGAAATTCAATTTTTTTTATCAGCAGGGGAATATCCCAGTTTTTCTTTTCCCGTTTGAAAAATAAAAAGTTTTTCATCTTATTTATTTCAATTTTTTTTAAAACACTATTTTGGGAAGTGTTTCTATTGTATATACATTTCAAAATAGACTAATTTAAGTTCTTTAGAATTTAAATGTATATATTCGAGAGATACTGCAATACGTTTTCGACCCAAAACTTACTTTTTACTTTGCTTTACTTTAAATACTTTGTTGTCATACAGTTTTGACTGTGTTATAAAATGGACTGACTTGCTTCTGATTTTCCTCTGACCAAGCATATTTCTCAATTTAAATAGGCTGGATTGGTTAATCAAAACGGAGGTTCCATTGTGTACACGGATGTAGGTAGAACCCGGCCAACCCTTTTCATGGGTGAACTTTCTTTGCAAATTGTTGCCGAGTGGCAGTCTTACTTCTGTCTTGAGGCTCTGAAGAGCTTTTTATTTTTGTTTTTTATTTTTATTTTAACATAAAAAATACAAAAGAAGAGTTGAAGAAATGAAAAATAAAAAAAGAAGAGAAGGTAAGGTAGACTAGATGAGGCAGCTAGGGAGACCCAAGAGGCCAGGAAAGAAGGACGTTCAAGAAGTCCTCCGAGTTGGAAGGAATGAAGACGCCAAGGCAGTCTGCAAGTGGTGAGAGCTGCGTCATCAGCACCCAAACAACAAGAGGGTGGGTAGGGGAGACTGCCACCCAGCAGTCGTTTGATAAGAGAATATACAGAGAAAAAGAGAGATAAAAAATATAATACTCTCTTGTCGAACGATCCACCAAGGAAGGAAACCACTTCAACTCCGGTTGCGCGTGTCGCAATTAGAGAAGTCAATGACCAGACTAGAGGGACTACTGATATCCCACAAAGAATGTCTACTTTTTTAAGAGCTAAAATGAGACTGAAAGAAATGTTGGTGCAGCCTGTCATAAACCAAAATGTTATCAAAATGTTCAAGGTCTTTTGAGTCCAGTCAAAAATTACGTTTAGCAGGGTAACCAACTCAGTTCTACCCCTCATGTGTGCCTTTAACATCCTTGAAGCTCTCTCTCTCTTTCCCCTGTTAAAAATTTATGTTTGTATGATTAAAATCGTTTGTTCCTCGTCTGTATCGAATTGTTCCGCAAACAATTTCGTCCATATCGTTTGAATAGGCCTGCAAATTATATATTTAAATTAAGGGGGCCAACTTCACAGTAGCCCTCCGTCCCCTCCCCTATACACTTTAAAAAATTGACGACCTTTATAGTAAATATACACAGATGGAGTTGGCTTAGGAGGGCGGGAAGAGGGGCTACTTTAAAGACACTCATTCTTGTTTTTTCTTTAGTTTGAATGATTTGTGGAGTTTTAACCATATTCGTTTAGTTTTTTTAAGTTTATAATTCTTTGCAGCATGCATTAACGATTTATTAGTCATTGATATTCTATATAGTTACACATCAAGGAATCCCAAAAGTCAGGAGTTTAATTTCACTATTTCAAAATAATTTAGCAGAAATGATCAAATAAAATTTCTTCTTATCAAAATATATGTGTAAGTGGCTTAGCAATAAAATACTATCGTGAGGAGAGGATGGAAAAACAAAAATAATGGATATCTTGTGTAAACACCCCCCAACCCCCCAACCCCACACACACAGTATACAAACCTGAGATTTAAAACTCGTCTTCCTTGTCCCCGGAAGTACAGTCTGTCGCGATACAGATGTCTTTAGATCACGTGACCACCTGAGCAGGTTTTAAACCTATTCTCTTACCATTATAAAGATACCGCGGACAGTTGTCCAGGCGGACTAAATGCCAAGCTCCTCTGGCTAAGATTTCCGGTAACAGGATTGTAAGGAAGATGTTCGAATCCTAGCCGGGTGTATTTAGTGTGATTTTCCCTGAGTGGTTTCCCACGAATTTCTTCTAAATTATATAGCTTCTCCATCCACCCCTCATTATTGTATTTAAAAGCATATAGCCTAATCGACTAGTGAGACAAATATACTTTTTGTTTAATGAAGAAGTCTATATAACCCACTTCGATGGTCGCATGGTCTAAGGCATCAATCTCGTGTTAAAATAGAGTGCCGATGGTGAGGAGATCGCGGTTAAATCCGGCTTGGGTGTACTGAGGATTTTTTTCCTAAATGGTTTTACAAGTAAATGAGGGTACACCAATCTAAATTCAAACTTCCTCATATCTATAAAATTATAATAATTAGTACATTTTCGTATTAGCCGATCGGGTAGAAAGGCGCAGTGCTAAACAAAAATGCTATGTTTTATGAACAGAGTGTACTTACTAGAGTGTGACCAGAGTATCCCCCGTTACGTCACTACGACTGATAATGGAATTAATCCCAGTGTAGGAGAGCTCTGCTCAATAAATACGCTCCCAGCACAAAGGAGCCACATATGAACGCATCAACACTAGGATTCAAAAGGGTTGCATCATCAAGGCCAATAGAATGATGGCAGAGAAGTGAAATATGAACTCTAGGGAAAGAAGGGGAGAGGGGTCAAGGGGGATTGCGTGAACGAAAAATGATGAAAACAAGCTGAATAACAAGGTAGTAAATCTGCATTACTAAGAGGAGGGAAAAGGTTTGGCGGGGCGGGGAGGGTTGTGATTGGATGCAGAGGATTATCAAAAATATGAACAGACCGTAGAGGACCAAGGGAAGGTTGGGTTTCGCAATTTGGCAATCATATTTTCATACGTCTTTTTTAAAATTCTTTTATTAAAATTATCACACTCTAGTGCAAGCAATGATTATCAAAGACTTAAAACTATCCAATGTAAAGAAAGAGGCGGGGAAATTTTAGGCAACTCCGCAATAATGTGTCTAACGAAAGAATAGCTGTTATATCTACATAAAATCTATCTCTCTACATTATATATGTCTTATTTAACGTGAACTTTCTTAACCAACTGACTACTTTGTCACAAGACTGACCTGTCTGTCTCGTCCCAATTCGATGAGTACTTATTGAGTTTACTGGAAACAAACAGGCAAAAAGATTTAGTTTTATTGTTTGTTTATATAAATATATAGAATACGCTTTAGGGATTGTGAACACAAAATTGATTGAAGTATTTTTAACTGTTTTAAATTAACTGAGTATATTTTTTTCCCCTACTTTTATTTAACTTGACTGCTCTTACAAACAGCTGAATTAAATATTAGATAGATGCGAAAAGAGGCAAAGAAGGGCATTATAAAAACAGTAGCCATCTTGATACCACCATTACAGTTCACCCAATATAAATAATGCAATTCAATATGTTGAAAACAAGTCACACAACCGATATATCGACTAAGTTTGAATGATATAGCATAACCTTCAATAAAACCTTTTGATATATCAAATGATATATATATATATATATAAGGGAAAGTTTCCATCCTTTGTCACACCCCTTAGCATATGTTTTAATCCCTGCTTTACTGTGTGTAAAAGGTACTATGCACGTCGTACATAACCTCTTCTCATTTATCTATCTTATGCAAAAATTAATGTTCACTTACTGAAGAAGCGTGAAATAAATCCAAACTGTGAAACTAATAAGTGAGTTTTAATTATTCTGTTCAAAAGTAAAAGTCAATGAGAAGTGTGCTGCTGTTTATGCTTGAATAAGAAATTGAAATTGTGGATTCATATTTGACAGTGCAACGCACATGTCTTGTTATTAATTAAAGTACACTCTATTACGATTTTTTTTATTTTAATGGCAACAAAGGTGAAAGAAAGCCATGCGTCACAAATATATGTAGTAGCAAAAAATGTAACTAAAGTACCCGTAGCTAAAACAAATGCTTCTCTGGCGAATTCATACGCCAAGTTGATATCAAATTTTGTGTTCACGATAATGGCAGGGTAGGATTTTGTGTAGCTCTATTAATGGCTAGCTACTATACAGTGGAATTAGCACTTCTTTGGTTTTACATGACAGCTAGCAGATGCTATCAGTAATGCCAACATTATCTGAAAATAACTTTTGTCAACATATTTGGAAATAATTATTATTTTCTAATTATTACTATTATTATCACTAAAAATATTATCAATCACTTTTAACAATACTTTCCTGAGGATTACAGTAGAGTTGTATTTTCCTTAATCAAATTTAAGAGAAAAAAAAGTCCAGTAAGTTCATTGCAGTTTTTCTTTTAGCTCTTGTGACAGCTACAGGTTAAATAGAGCGTAATATTTACATTTAATGGTATTATATTTAAGTTATCTATATTTTTATAACTGGCCTCGCATATCCTTAACATAAATAAATGGTTTGTGATATTAAAGATGAAAAGACATACAAAATGTTTGTAAAATAAAATAAAGTTTAAATTTTGTAAACACGAGTATTAATACAATTCACCATCCAACCGGCAACAAGGTCACCTACGTCACCAACTGGCAGCATAGCTTTTATTCAGTGGCCATATTTGATTTTTTTTGCATCTAAGACCCCTTTTAACGAGATCTTGCTTTTAGTAATTGCTTTGAATTAAACAGCAAACGTAAAATTCAAAATTATACCAATAACCAAAAGGTTATTCTCATAACCAAAATCTAACAGTTTTAAATAGACATTACGACAGTGAATTAACCTATAAAGTGCAGTTAATAAGACCACGTGCGTGTGTCTACAAGTTGAAGCGAACAAAATGTTTATTGTTGTTTATTTAGGCTTGTCTATGTTAATGTTAATAATTTTACTACAAATTTTAATAATACAGTGTCTTTTTTGAATATTAATTTGGCTAATTAGTAATCCATGTGTTCTTTTAATAATATTAGATCAGTGTGTGAGCATTTTATCCTTGAAAAATAAATGGTTTTTTAGTGATCCTTAAATAATTGTTTATCCAATATAATGATAAAACGTGTGATATAAAAGTAGCGAGTGTTTCCCAGTGATTAATATACATTACTCGAAAATTCAAGTCTGTGTATCAAGACTGCAAAATGTGTCTTTTAACTCCAAGATTGTGTTGTGTTGATAATTAGGGTAAAACTGAAGTTTTATGATTTTTATACTATTCCAAAAAAATCTGCTGTCAAGTGTAATAAAAAATACTAGCGAGTCTTTCTCCAGTGTTGATTAAATAAATACCAGTCTAAGACTTCAAGCTTTAAGTTATTGTTATTGTAATTTTATTAGAGACTTTATAACTATTTAAGACCATTGAATTTGAAATAGATTTTTAAAACCAGGATAGCTTTTGATTTGTCAGTAGGCCGTACAGGGTATTTTTTATTTTATAGGCCTAAAAATATTTTCTAGGATATTGATCTTTGTTTGTTAAATTGACCATTGCGAGAGACTTATCAAGGAAGATTGGGACAGGGAGATGAAAATGGATGCAAGTGAGACCCTCCAGCTATCATCATTATCCTGGCTGAAGACGATGAAGAGGACAATGACGATGACGAATATGGTGATGTAGAAGAAGTTATTGCGACCCCGTTGGAAATCACTTAAAAGGTACAAGCCAGTTCATAATGAATATAACTTATTCGTTGTAATAGCGTTCAAAATGTTTATGACATTATTATTTTTTCTTTGTGTAATATAACTACACGTTCAGATTTTTCACATTTGTAATGTTAGTAATAATAATAATATCAACAAATAATTATTTATGAATACAAAAATTGATTAATAAAAATATTTTAATAATAATAATAATAATAATTAATATGGGATTAAATGATAAAATTAAAAAAAAACTAATGTTAGGCCTAACATCAACATATTAAGGTCAACAATAAATACAAAATAAATAAAACTGTCATATATGTTTCTTGTATAGACCTAGATTTTGACTGTCAAAAGTGACAGCTGCTAAACACATGTTTTTTCAGATCTTATGGTTCGGTGTAGGGATACATAATTGTTTCTGGTAATTTTTCATAGCGGTCAGTCCGCACCAAAGAAATCATAGGAATTCTGTAGATATGGTTACATGGAAACTACTGCTGTTGTATGTTTTTGTTTACGTCCGGCTCACTGACCCCTGAAGCACATTCACGAACCACCTATGACTCCAAGGAGCCAAGTTTAAGAACTTCTGAGTTATACGAACAAAAAAAAAAGAGAGAAACACAATTTTAACTCTAGGCTGCTTCCTCTGAGCAAAGGAGAAAATAAAACGTTAACCCCTCAAGTCCTGTCTTTGTTACAAACTAGTTGAAGTACCCGGCGTTGCCCGAGATAATTTTTTTTTTGTTTAGTGATTTTACGTGGAAGGTAACCTCAAATTTCAAAATCTCTGCAATAGAGTTGCATTTGTTCAGGGACAGGGGCTACCCTTTTTTAAAACTTCAAACTTCTGCTTGTGTTATACATCGCGCTGCGCTCACGACATAAACACTCTTTATTAATATAGAAGAAGAAAGAGATGTGTAACCTTTCTCGTACGAAAATAATATTATGCGATAAAAGTATAATTTATTACAACATTATTGTTTATAGTTTGATAAAAACAATAACCTGGATCGGTACGTAGCTACATGAATTAATTGGAGCATACATAACTCGCTACGCGAAAATAAACAATTATGAGAAATAACTATGTGAAATAACTGTGAAATAATAATATGAATAAGCATACTTTCGAAATAGCCTGTTTTGAGAAATAATTCAATATGCGAAAAAAACTAGTGTGAAATATCCAGTTATGTGAGACAGCCCACTACGCGAAAGAGCATGCTATTCAAAATAAATAACTTAAGGTGAGTGGACCTTATTATTTGGCGTGGAAATGCAGAGCCATGGGAAAAAACTGTTATCTTTAAGAATTTTGATTGCTTTGCAATTTTATTTTTGGAAACGGTTTGTTAAAAAATAGAAGCATGTTGATTAAGTTATATTTTTATATACAGACCTCTTCTGTAATTTTAACAATGATCAAATATCGATCAAATTGACATTTTTCAATAGAGAACTGTCAGCTTCATGATCAAAAATAAGAAAATGTAACAATTAATAAACATCGATACATTATCTTAGAATGGTTGTTGAAAATATTAACACGAACATTTCACTCGTTCTCGAGAAAACTGATATTTCCAAATGGATGATTATTTCCGCAAGATCTGTCCGGTAGCTAGCTCCATCTACGATTTTCATGATCCATCTGTTCTTGTTGGCGTGGAAGGATACTTTGGTCAGTTGTGAAATCACGCCATGTCTTTCACCCTCCCACCCACCATCCTACAATATTGGTTTTAGACTTGCACTCGACAGGGCCAAGATAAGACAAATAGCCTATTACGAAAAATAACCAGGTAAATGAAATATCCCGCAATGAGAAATAACTAGTCATGCGAGATGGCCTGCTATGTTAAATATATTTACATATCCTCCTACGTTAAATAGGCCCCTAAGTTAAATAGTCCACTACACTAAATATCAAGTTATGAGAAATAATCTGCTATACGAAATGAGCAGCCAGGTGAAGGTGATTTAAAAAGGTTTATTACTATACATTCCTCTAAGCATCAGCTAGAACTGAACTCGGCTCTCTCTTGTTAGAAGCCTGCTTCACTGAGTCACGGAGACTAGCGAGAATCTAATGAGTATCGCTATTTATCTCGTGTCATCTCGCCAACCTACAGCCCGGAGAAGGCGCAGATGTGGTCGGCGGAGGGGTATTGGGGAGGGTGACAAGTGAGAGAGAAGAGGGCTGGAGGTAAGGGTGTAAAATCGCTTCTGACGTTTACCTACGGGTGCGCGCACTTTGTATGGATGGTTATGGGCGACACCGCTACGATATTGCCTATTAACGCTAGGCTGTGAAACTTAATTACATGTTCCACACATCCACGTAGCGGACGGTAAGCGCCTCTCCTGTGGCGGTAGCAGCTCCTTGCCTCTCTACGTCACGGGACCACTCCGACTAAGAGGTTTACTGAGGTAGTTGCAAGGGGAGTACACAAGAAACTACTACATACTTAGGGTCACAACTTATATGAGAAAGCAAGCATCTTAGGAGAGAGGGAAAGGTATTCTCTTAACATCAAAGGGTACAGAGAATATCGTTAGGTTTCGTCGGATGCGGCCAGCAGGCACTATCATGGCGAACGTCTTAGTGCACTGGCGGTTCTTTTTCGAGCAGTTTTATAATCCTCAAGGGAAGTTACAGACGTCTGCTTGTTTCGGGGAGTTGAGATTTCAATACAACCACAATTCCATGAAGCAATGATTGCCTTACACACACAATCACACACACTTTTACACACGTATTCGCACACTCCCACACGTACTTTAATACACACACACATAAATATTGGCAGGTAGAACAATTATTATAGAGGCAAATATAAATATATATTTTAAAGACTTGCATTTTACTACCCGTCCAGGATATTCACAAATTTATAATGGATTAGATAAAGAGAAACTAGAACTTTATAGGAAATGTACCCACATTTGCATAGAGAAAGTGCTGTAAGCCATTAAAAAAAGACAAAACAGTACACACTGCCGGGATTCAAGCCAGGACCTCTCTGTCACTGGCAGAGCAGAACAGATGAACCGTTTTTCTCCATGTGCCTCACAGATAGATTATTTTTTCCACCACAAGTAGCAAAAACCAGCATTAATAAACATTAAGGCATACAACCCAAATGGGTAGTAAGAGGCGGTGTTAGTAAAAACAACTTGAACAATGCGTCAAAGCTGGATTTAATAATAATAATAATAATTATTATTATTATTATTATTAGCACCGCGTCTTACTACCCGTTCGGGTTATACGCACTTACGCTAATGTGTAATGGTAGGGTGATTGTGAGATGAAATGAAGGACCTACAG
>CABFVX010005837.1:0-11387 GCA_902151425.1 Timema shepardi
AGGTCTCCACCGTGGTTCGGATTCCACGTTAAACTGTAGGTCCTCCATTTCATCTCACAATCACCCTACCATTACACGTTAGCGTATAACCCGAACGGGTAGTAAGACGCGGTGCTAATAATAATATTTTCGTTTCGATTGTCTTACTTAATGCTATTCACATTCAGGAGTCAATTTCACTGCTTTGTTTTAATATTCACCATTGGGTAAAATCCCTTTTCACATAAATAATTAGAAACAAAGGGCAGCAAATTTTGAATGGCAATGTTAAAACAGGTGGGGATTAGTTGTACTGTCCTTGATGTCTTATCCGTACTTCTCCTCCCCTCCATTACCTCGAAAAATTGAGGGTATACTCTTCTTGCATGTTTACAATCGAATTCTTTCTTCCAAAATGTAAAATTTAATATAATTGACTTCATTAATAAGAAAATTATATTTTTAATCACTTTTTCGAGGCCCCCAAAAAACTTTTCGCAACCCCAGCCCCGGTTTAGGATTGCTGCTGTAAGGGACTTACTACACACAAAACTGACTGGCTATCCCAAAACAAGGGGAATTAAGATCGAAGCTTAACTAGATTGATGCCTGAAATCAAAACCATTTGTAGTAAACACCAAGCTCAAGGAACTTATAATCAAACTTGATGGATTTTTTCTTGAGTCTAATGAGCTAAATTTACCGTGTTTATACTTAATATTGTAAATTTAAAGTGGTATTATTGATTAGTAATTATTTTTTTGTTAAATTGTAAATTTTACTAGAAGCTTGCAAGACCATATTTGTTGGTATATTGATAGGGGATGAGAGCCTCAAATTCTTTGAAGTATCGAGCTGGGGCATGGCGCGGCGCATAAAAAAGGTTAACCACTTGGCCAGAAAGACATTAGAAGCAAGAGTTAATATGAATTGAAAAGATACTGTTTAATTAGCTGATAATTGCCCCGTGATTGAGCACTAATTAAAGCGGTACGGTATTTTGATGATATAATTGGTATTTATAGCCCCGTGATCGAGCACCAATTGAAGAGTTTTGTTTTATAATATCATGTAATAAATACACATTTATGAAGTTTACGTTCTTTTAATTCAAAATCTCTGTTTATTTTCAAGAGAAAATAGATCATGTGTCGACAAACTACATACGTGGCTGATAGCACGATCGTAGGGATCGCGGACAGGAGCTACAGTCCGACTCTCTCAAGGACTGGTCTCATAGTGAGGTTCTATTGCCCCATCTTTCGCTTATATCTATTGCTCATGGAAGCTTCCAGAAGCTTCTCTATAAAAATAAAATATAAATAACATCTGGACGGAGGGAGACTGTTCGAAAACAGGAAGCAGGCTCAAATTACCGTTTAGAAATGCATATCGATCTTTTGAGAAGAGGAAGTTATTTTTTAAAGACTTAATTGTCATTCTGCCTTTACTGGTCCTACATTATGCACACTGACGTCATTTATAATGGCTCTTGTGCCTTCTTGGAAGAAGAAGTGCTTTAAGCACCACGTAATAGATTGTATTAGTTAAATAAAATAAAATACGTTTGTAAAATTAGGACGAGATTATTGTCAATGCTTTCAAATATCCTTTCGGGTCAAATCGGGTACATTACAGATTGGATCATTATAATAAATTTGTTCACAAGCTACCGCCCGCTAAACCATAGAACTGTGGGTATGAAGGATGACAGTTTGATTGAAATGGTGTTTAGTGCACAAATAAATACATGTTTAATAGAATGATCTTCTTCTCATCGCTTGTTATAAAGGTTTATTCAAGAAAAAATATATAATAGTGACCTTTATTTAACATGTTTTTACAATCAAAAACTCATGCATTACTGCTTTGTTGTTTTTAACTAAATTATTTAATGTTTCAAAGTTTATTTTCCTTGGCCCATTCAAGGGCGCTCGCAGGATTTTTTCTCCAAGGGCGGGGGAACCAGGGGGTATTGAATACCCCCCATTAAGGTGGGGGACCCTCCCTCGGAGAAATTTATTAAATTGAAACCTCAAAAGGCACTTTTTAAGGAAATCCTCGTCTCCTGAAAATAAGATACAGCATAAATATTTTTTTTCAAATGTATCCAAATTCGTGGGTGAACACTTGACATTGACATTATGAATGGCCAAGGTTGTTGGAATTGCTCACTCATGCACCAAACTATCAACTCTAAAGTTTGCATGTGGCCTGGTGGCGGGCGCTAGTAATTAGTTTATTAGTTATATTCTATAACTCCGTTGGCTGGGGAAACTTAGAGCGCTAGTAGCCTACTTCTAATATTTATTCAAATTCAGAGTCTCGCGGGGGGGGGGGAGGAATTACCCCCATGTGGGCACCCCTGGACCCATGCGAAACATTTATATTAGAAGCTTCTTGTACTGCAAATTAAGAGATGGTCGATTTAATCCAAGTCACTCAACTCATGGGTTGGTGGACCTACAGAAAGAAGGTAGATATCATTTTTGGAATAACATAATCATTTAGCCTTAAGCTACTTAGTATTTTGGTTATTGTCTGATAACTGAGAAAATAAAGTTATTATTGTTTCTTCTTTCCATGGACGAAGAAAGGTGGGGATTACTAGGGGCGAGGGGGGGTGAACTAGCCCTGTGGTATAGTTGTCATTGCACCTGGGTATGACTTAGGGGTCCCAGGTTCGACTCCCGGCTGGTACCATTTGTATTTTTGCCGAAAAGGGAACTATCCCAACAGTCCCTATAGTTCGGTTAATTAGGCTTAAGTTAGGTTAAAGACTCCCACTGGTCCACACCTCCATAACAACTATCATCACATCATCTAACTACGGGTATGACATGTAGACAACCTCCTATGGTGTACCCTGGGCAACGCTCTGTGCCACCAGAGCAACGAGTAGTCTACATACAGGCGACTGGATTGGATATCATCTCGTCTATCTTCCGGTCAAAGATTCCATACACTAAAAAAAGGGTGGGGGCTGGGAGGGGTCTGAACCATCCTTGCAAGTGATGGCCAACTCAAAATTAAGGTCCCATATACATACATAGTTGTATAAAAATGATAATGACATTATGGCTACTTTCTATTGGACCTACCCCCACCTCACAGAATAATTAGAACTTTCTACTGCTAAGTATTACTGTTAACACTAGAAGGACAGGAGTTTCTGCTTACCTAGGACTGTGACTGGTGGATTTAACTGATAGCATCTTTTTTCTTATAGATCTTTATTTCTTAAACTAAATTCTTTTTACTATAAGGTACATGTTTTTAGCTTTAACTTTTATTAAATCTAAACTTTCCCTAGCTCAAAAATGAAATAAACTTTTGGATTCATAAACGCTTTAATATAAGAAAAACTGTATACAAATTTAAAAAAATCTAATTGATGGCTATTTTTATGAAAAATAAACTTGAAAATTTCAAGAGGGTTTATCCAATATGGTGGATGCAACATCTAAATATTGAGTTTATTTTGAATGAAAATCAGTATCTGGCAAGTTGATGAAGATGATTACCATAATTATGATCATTCAATCCCCAAGCTTCTCCTTTCATATATACCTAATATAATGTCAAAAGAGTGATATAATCTAAAAATATATGAGTTATCGCTGCTTTCTTCCATTTTAATTCACTTGCCATGTGCAATGTATTTGTACTATTGGCAGCATAGAGCCACAACTGAGATTTTAGTGGTTGGATTATCAATGATAGCTCTTGGTATCCTATGATATCCACACATCCATCATAGAATCTGCCTTAAAATATAAGTGAAGAATGACCCTGGGCACGGGATGATCCCTGGTTAGGTCATTGGTAGAGAATTGGCGTACTAAGCTAAAGGTTTGATTCTATTTCAAGGTGTCATTTTTCAATTTATTTTAACATGAGTCAGATGTGGTTGAGTTCTGTAATTATATTCATTTACCCCCTAAGCTTCGTCTTTCATATATATGTTATTGTATAGCTTTGCTTTCTTCCTTATTAAGGTACCTGGTTTGTTTGTAATGTGGGCAATCTGTGAAATAGACTGCAGTAGAAATTTGTAGCTTGCGAATGAATAGTTCAAATTGAACGTTTCCTCTAACTGAAATAGTTCATCTTCTCAAAATGAACTATGAGGTGATAAGACAGTAGACAATTGTGATTTTTCGGCCTTTCACGGTTACAGAATTGAAGTGAACAAAAATAGGCGTGATTCTCTTATGGGTCAGGCTTATGTGGGTTAAAAGATAGGTAAATGTTTGATATTTTCTCTTGTTCTTCAAAGTTACTTACCACCTTTCTACCAAGCCACAGCTCCAAACAATAAGCACCACTGTCCCAGTATCTATAGTTATTTTTTAAATGTCATGCATGTTAGTAGAGGCGTAACTAGAGTTAAGGCCGATACACACAGAAAGCTAAGCTAAGCTAAGCTATGCTGTGCTGTCCTCTGCTAAGACTTTATAAATTTGGTTTCACACTCGTTGCTAAGCTAAGCCATGGTCCTTCTTTCCTCTCCAGAATTAAGTGTGGTTTCTTTCTGGTCTGCTCCAGTGAAGTTTAGTTATGATGGCGTTCTTCAAAATGTCTTGTTTGAGTTGGGATGATAGTACTGAGGAAGAAAAGATGCTGCTGTTAGCAGCTGTTTTGGAAGATGGAGAAAATTTAGGTGGTGGAGGTTTGACTTGTTCAATTAACGCTAGCATTTAAATATAAAAACATTTAATAAATATAATATTACTTAAATATACGTGAAACAAACTGAAAACAAAACTTCCACACTTCTTGGTTATTTTCACCCAACTAGCACTGCGTCTGTTCAACACGGAACCCAAGCTGCGTTATGCGCATGCGCAACTTAAGATGGCTCAAGATGGGAGATGATAAAAATTTCCCGGCCAGCAATCGTAAAAAACATAGCGTATCAAGGCTTAACTTAGCTTTCTGTCTGAATCAACACATTTAAATACATGGTCCGCTATTTATCTAAAGAGTTATCGGAGCAAATCTTAGCTTAGCTTAGCTTAGCTTAGCGTTCTGTGTGAATCAGCCCTAAATGATGGTCAGGGCATATTAAAAAAAAATGGCGCTCCTTTAAAATTGTTATTTAAAATTTGGTTGAATTGTTATATTGGTGTCGAATTGGCTACAAATTTTAATATCGGTTACAAAATAAAAAATTTGTTTATATAAAATTGAAACTTTGTTGTTGCTGTTATCGCTAATTAATTGGACGCCCAGGACACGTGCCCCACTTGTCTCACCCTAGTTACACTACTGGATGTAAGTTATGAATTGTTGAGCGATTGCACTTCAATTTGTAACTGGTGAAAATTGAACCATTGAACTAAATTAAAGGGCTGTTCATTTCCATGAAATGAATTCCTTTCAACTATTCAAAACAGTTAACATATCTTCCAATCTCTACCATGTGAACTAGCCATAATATAGCAAAACTTTCGATAACAGGTTACAAACGCATTCTAGCGGTAAAGGTGCAACTAATTTAAACTGACCTATTCTGTGAAAAGAGCGCTATTTATTTTATTTATATTCTTATTTGTAATGTTAGCATAAGTGCTGCGATCTGTTTCTCTGACTTTTGAACCTCTAATCACAATAATGTGTTCAGTTGTTACTGGACTGTCATGTGAGGAGTGTTTATAATGCGAAGGCTATGATGCCTCCGAACGCGAGTGGGTGCGAAAGTCCGTTTATAAACAAAGCACGAGAACAAAAAAACGGCGTGAATGATATAATAAAGTGTGTTCTGGTTGGAGACGGGGGAGTTGGCAAAACGTCGCTGATCGTTAGCTATAGCACCAACAAGTTTCCAAAGGACTACATCCCAACGGCTTATGACAAATACAACGGTAAAAAGCTTCTTGCATTGTTGTGTAATCTTGTTAAACAATGATTTAGAGTTACAAATTCTAAGAATAAGTAATGTTGATGAAAATAATAATTATAAAGCATCTAAAACAATTATATTCAAAATTCTATACAGCGTATCTTAGATAGCTACACAAATAAAAGGATTTCTTTTTTAACTTTTTTTAGTATGGATTATACCCAATTACGACTAAAAAACTGTGTTTCTACATCATATGGTGAGACATTTGATCTGATAAATATATTTTTTTCATTTTAAACTGTTTTCTAAAATACGAATACTCATATTTATCTTGGTGACATAATCTAATTTAATATAATAAGCCTTTATTGAATAGAACGAATATTGGTCGCACTCATATACCGTACATATTTCGATAACAATTGAAGAGGAAACTAATCTACCCAATCTTAAAATTTTATGGAAAGTGAGGTATTATAAGATCATAACTGACCCTATCAGCCAGCAATTATTTTCTATTTTACTAAAAAACTACAATTGTAAACTTTAAGACAAAGTGTTATTTATTGTATATAGCTTTCCACGCCTTTTTTTATTTAAATAGCGGTGTTTTCTCTTCTACAAAACTATGAATAATTTTCCTTGATAAGAGACTGATATCAGTTAGTTTAAATCATGCCCAGTCCACTTTTACGTATTGGGAGATAACAGTTATGACTCAGAGTCATAGGAAGGTCGTCAAATAAATGTGTTATCTAAAATCGAATCAATGACGACAACATTTATTGCATTGTAAGTAAAAATACAAAAGCCATAACTTTTATGTTAACGACACATTTATTATTGAAATATTGGGTTATGCACATGTTTTTGATTTAAAGAATGAAACGTTCTTTCTTCAACCTAATTTTCTTTTAAGAAAAGGCCAACGAGTTTAATCTACTAAAAATAAATCATTATTGCAATTAATTGTTCTGAATAAATTAAATAAATATTTTGTTTACATCTCCAATAAAAAAACATAAAAATAAATATTATTGTGCAACCTTGTAAATATATAATAAGATGATTAAATAATCAAACATTACAGATAGGCTACCATGTTTGTGTCGTTAAGTTTCAGAGTCAACGTTTTTTATTATTATTTTTTACTGGAAGGTTTTGTTAAATAGTGGAGGTCGTACCTGCTTACGCTGCGTTAATTTAGTACACTCTCTTACTGAAATGATTGTAACTTAATATGCTAGTTAACTACAGTGGAATGTTATCAAGAATTACCTTTTTAGTAAATACAAACATAGATGTGAATAGAAGGAGGGAGAAAGTAGGTCAGGGCCCTCCTTAATGTTTCTACAAATATTTTTTTCAATGAGGTAGGCACACACACAAATAATTTAGTAAAATATTCTTACAACTAAAATAAAACTCTATATAACTTCTAGAGTCATTTAATTTTAAAAACTAGTTGAATATCATTCCAAATAAACTATAGAATCATCGAATTTTTAGAAAAAATCTTAATCTAAGTAGCTTTTAGAAACATCTAATTTTAAAAAAGTATCCAGACGAAAAACATTCTAAATAAGTTCAAGGGATATGTACATTTAAATTATTTTTGGGGGCAGGACCCCTTTGAGTAGCGCCCGGCCCCCAACCCTTTGTCTTGGGGCTCTAAGTCTTTCAAACCTATCATGTTTTGGCTGATCCCCAAACATCCCTCTTCTCAACCCAAAAAAAGTTACGATGTCACATCATATGTGGACACCCCATTGGTGACAATCAACATAAATCAGCAATTTTTTGTTTGTGATGCACAAACAAGTTTCATCATCTTAAAGATAGTGATGGAAAAGTTCTGATCTGGCAATCTGTGATACCGGTGTGTTTTGTTAGTGCACCTATATTGTCCGATCAAGCTACAATTCAGCTGGATGGCAGCTCGAAATGTTAAGAAGTAATCCCTAATATATCACTACGCCAACAGCTGACATCTATCACTTTGGATGACTGTAATGAAAACAGATGGTATTGTATTAATGTGATAGTTAACCACAGAAATTTAGGCCAATAATATTTATATATTTATTCGAGGACGGACACAAAGTTTATTTGTAGTTTTATTCCCCTTTAAAAAAAATATTCGCACCACTTTCACAAAAACTTCTAACGAACATAGCTTCAAAATGGCGACTGACGAATTTAAACCATATGGTTGAACATGACGGTAAACAAGTTATTTGCGATGATGCAGGCACACAGTTGATGAAAATATTTTATTCAATTAAATATTTCAAAATAAGATAAAATAATCATAAAATCATTTATTGTATGTAAAAAAAATTACAAGAATTTTCTCTTTTCCAAGTAAATACGATGCCTGTATTAAAAGGTATTGACGTGTGTACTATATTAAACATAATCAATAACGTTCCAAAACGTAAAATAAGTATTTTTAATTATGTTTAAAATATTGTTTCGCGCTGGATAAAAGAAATTATTTAAAAAAATGAAATAGTATGAGAAAACTTAAGTTTTCGTTATTTTAAATGTTATATATAACAGGTAATTAAAGATCTTTACATTTATAACAAAACAGTGATCTTTTACGAGTGTTGGCAACCCAAAACCTAAACATATGATTTTCAAACTGTCATCCAGGTACAAACCTATCGTGAACAGTCTATATGTTTGGATGTGCAGTGCATCGCTTTGCACATTCTTTAAATATTGAGTTGTTTTTATTGTTGCATTTTGTGAGTTATTTGTCATTGTGCACACTGTTATGGAAGGAAAATAATAAAACCACCAGGTTCTCGTAAATAACATCTAAATGTAAATACATTCTTATGAAACTTCTAAGAGTCAGCAAAGAACTCAAGATTATCAATAGAATCTCTTAGTCGTTATGAACATTTAGAGCACAGTGTTTTGATGATACTTATTTGATGAGGCTTACAGCTAAACTTTAAAGACATGTGAAGAAAATAAATTTGATATCCTAACAGTTCAACAAAGACCAGTAGTTTGATTCTTAGAGGACAGCTAGGAAAACAAACGCTTTGTAGAAATAAAGAAAAATGTAATGCGTATAAATGTGTAAACTCCTTATTTAAAGGTATTGAACAATGATTTTAAAAAGAAAATTTAAATATATTTCAACCTAAGATAAGAAATTTAAGCTTGACTTTGACATAGTTATAATTTCCCTTCTATTGAGCCTTTTCGGCCTTTTTCTACGAAATAAGGTTTCTAAAATAACGTAACAAAGATGCGTATTGAGGTATACTTTCTAGACTCCTTCCAGATCATTGTTGTGGAAAATGTATTAAATCAATTTATGAAGGCTACCAAAGACTTAAGCCGGACTTTATGTCACTAATACCTCTTAGGAATGAGCTTATTCTAAACTGATTCAGGTCAAGAGTAGACTTAGATCTACAATGATCCAGTTTATGTTACCATAATTATATTAAGCGAACCTCTGCGTCAAATGTGGACATTGAGCTAATGATTGAAAAGCATAGTGTTAATAGAACGTTGCTTGTGTTTGTGAACACCATTTATGTTAGTAAAATCTATTTGTTTGAATGTTTTGTATAATTTAGTCATATTCCAAATTTGTAATCTATCTATATATTAATAACATGAAAAGTTTTTCCGTCATGAGCATTGTACAATTTCTACTGCACGCATGGGTCTGAAATTTTAAAATTTGAATAGAGCACCCTGCTAAGTTTAATCTTTCCAAATCAAGCTATTTTGAAGATACGGTTATACCTTTTAAAATATTCCAACCCCCTTAGAGGTTGAATTTCGCAAAACCTCATTTTAATGGATACCAATGTCCTACTGAATTTCAAGATTCTTGCTCGAGGGTTTAGGGAGATGCGATGATGATTCAGTGAGTCAGGACTTCTGTCTTCATATATCTAGATTCAAGAGGTGAGGGAATAATAAATATAAAATGAAAATAATCTCTCTAGTGTCAAACCAGCGAAAGCTTAGGGACATTGGTGAAATACCTGTGGTCCCCCCTAACGGAAATGTCTAGACACGCCAGTGAATAGAAACGTGATTTTTGCAGTCAATATTGATTAAAAATAATCTCACTATATTATTGTTATTATTCTTTAGTTATTGATCATATCTTTCAAAAGTGACAGCTGTAGATTAAATGTCTTGACATACAGATACGTTTTCCTTTAGCACCATGTCTTACTAGCCGGTCGGGCTGTACGCCTATGCACTGATTACGCTAATGGGTTATGGATGAGTAATATTGGATTTAGAGTAAGTGTACCCGCATTTTCGTGGAGTCCAAGTAGAAAACCGACCACAGTAAACCCATAAAATTTCGAACCCCAGAACTCTCCGCCATCGGTAATCTAGTCTAGTGCGATAATAGAGCCTCAGACCATGCGGTCACCGAAGCGGATATGGATATGATAAAATAGATCTGTAATATTTTCTAGCTGGCAGATAAGAAGATTCTTCCAGTGGAAATATCAAATGCCGTCCGATGATGTATTACGATCTACGCACTTTCTAAACCCCAAATTATCACAATTAATATATTTAATTTTATAATAAATTAATTTGGAACGTATTTTAAAAATTAACAACAAATATAACTTTATGATACTGTTTATAATATGACAGAGACTTGAATAATTTCATTCTTTAAATGAAGAGGATATTACCGAGACCAAATGTACGGTACAAGGGAAACATATGAGGAAAATCACATTACACAAATTTTACAAGACAATGACTTTTATATCTCAAAACCCATAAGAACCCCAGCATATCCCACATTTTTAATTGATCTATATATGAAAGAGCCCGCTTTTAACTATAATCTAAAGAACATTATAAAGGTCTCATGATTGTCTAACAGATGGCAGCACTAACTCAATTTAAGTATGACAGAGACTTCTCTTAACCATAATTTAAAGTGTATTAGGAAGGCCTCATGATTGTCTAAAAGATGGCAGCACTAGTTCAAAATAAATATGTCAGAGACATCTTTTAACCATAATATAAAGAACATTAGAAAGGTCTCATTATTGTCTTAACAGATGGCAGCCCTAACTCAATTTATTTTAAAATTGGACTTTCACCCTTTTCCCCGCTACCTAAGGTTGCCAGACGTCCTCGATTTTCCGGGATTGTCCTGTTTTTTAGATGATAGTCCCGCTGTCCCAAAAGACTACTTCGGGACCACACGATTGCCCTGGTTCTTTTATGTTTAGTTCGCTCTTACCTTGCAATCGGTGATGTAGGAGGCATATTAACATTATTTTTATCAGGTTGGTATGGATAAGTATTACACAATTCGGGAAAGTCCCGTTTATTCTATAAGTTTAGTGATTACATTATCTTTGAATTTGTACGTCGGGCTCAATCCTCGGTCCCGGCACAGATTTATCTGATTACCAAACCCTTCCTTCACCTCTGACAAGACATCTTGTGAATGTGGGGAATGCCAGGCCTTCACCGTGGTTCGGATTCCACGTTAAACTGTAGGTCCTTCATTTCATCTCACAATCACCCTACCATT
>CABFVX010005837.1:12051-46260 GCA_902151425.1 Timema shepardi
GGTCCGCTCACTGGACACGCAGGTCCACACACTGGACACGCAGGTCCGCTCACTGGACACGCCGGTCCACTCCCATGCCGTACACACTACCGCGGCACGCGCCACGCGAACTCCCGGACTCTTCAGTCGCGAGCCAAGAACTGCCCTGAGGCTACCGCTGAGCTTGTATTTATAGGGGTGGTGAGAGCTGAGGGTCTGGAATCATCCACTTCTAGAATAAAAAGGATCCAGACCCCTCTAGATGAGTCTCCGTCCTCCCCCCCACACTCCCTCGGCCCCTCTAATCCCCCAGTCAAGCGATAAGGTCGCTACCTACATGCTAGACAAGGAGGGAGACAGAGAGAACAAGGAGCGCAGATACAAGGGACAACAACGGGAACGCGCCGGTCCCGCTGCCAGACTCTAATCTTGTTACAATACTCTAAAAATGGGATATAATTATTTACAGTTATTGGCTTTGTAGATAGACATTTAAATTGAGCTTATATTTAACTTGAAACTTAAATAAATAAAAGTTAAGTTCCAACTCCCCTTACCCTCAAAGTCAATGCCTATTTTTGTATTTCTCTTTTCCACTTAGTATTTTTATAAAATATGTCCTACGTATACACCCGATTCAATGGCCGAATAGTCTTTTTTAGTTTTTAAGGCATCACTTTCGGAATAGACTAGATTTGCAACGACTGGGAGGTCAGTTTTGGTTCATGGTCGGATGTACTGAAGGTGGTTTATCTTAAATAGGGTTTGATAAGATGTAACTGGATGTATTATTTAAATTTTCTGTCTTTTTTTATTAGTATGACCTAAAGATTTTAATGGCTGAGTCTAGCAAGAGGGTAGGAATAGGGAGGGTATCTCGATAAGAATTTTTCTCGCAATAGCATGTGAAAATAATAGGGAAAGCAACAATGATAAATCACTTGAATAAAACCACCCTAAGTGTCAGGTCCACCCTAAAGAAGGGATGGGGGTGGGGCTTCTATTGGTACCATGGTACCGGGCCCGGGATTGAAAGCCACCTTTGATTTGGGAATGGAAATCAAAGACCCTACTTTTTTTTTACCCCTTGCTGTCTCCCTAAACCAACAAGGTTCCAGCCCCACTAAAGTCGAGTAGTACAAAGAGGAAAGGGGGGCTGATACTGGGCCCGGTTTGATTACCTGGTGGGCCTACCCCAGTGTATCTGAGATTAAAGCCTTGAACCCTCAGCCATTCCCATCAATTCATTGTTTCGCGTGCCTGACGCCTTGGTCCATAGGAACACCAATGTGAATTTTTTATATTCTTCCTGGTCCCAGACAAAATTAATCCACCAGACTTCACGGATATGCATCTAAAGTATTGTTGGGATCCAACAGCATGTGAACAGAGTGCACACTTGTAATTAGGAATGTACAGCTATAGAAGTGCATAGTCGCAACTTAGGACGGCCGCATAGCCTAGACAATGGCCTCTGTACTGATCATGGGAATTCCAGTTAGGGACTAACGGCCGGTTCATGACCCGGAGTTCATGCAGGAACAAACGGACAGCTGTGTCCGATATTTCATTTCACAGAACCAAACAAAAAGGAAGCAATTAAAAGAACAGCACAATTATCTAAAACAACAGACCGTACACTAGCTGCATCATTGGCAAAGTGACGGAGCACAATCAGATATGTGTGGTACAATACACAGGTCAATGGAGCCTCTTTTTTTAATGACATCCTTAATTCATGCTATGTTTACCAGTGACAGCCAGCATTCTTTCTCTACATGGGATCTGTTCTCTCCTCTGTAACTCGGGAGCCAGCATCGTTATTGCTGTGGACTCTGGCTGAATAATTACACACCACTTGAAGGCTATATTGCCAACCTTAACTCATTTTCACGGAAAAGTGACATCCGTCGTTTTTGCTGTGGACTCTTCATATATTCTCTTTACATAAATTAGTTTTGTACACTGAGGTAGAGGGGGAAGAGCTTTGCATACATTTTATTATATTTAAATTGTAGAAATAGTATTATAAATATTTTCTTTACATTAGTGGTTTTCAAACTTTCACATGGTTTAGCCCAATTTTTTTGTCCCTGAGACCATCAAGATATCCTGCTAGCCTACAAGCATTCAATTCATAGTTTTTAATTATAATTTTTTCTCACGGCACCCATTCACAGCTATACAAATTTAATTACAGTTCTTGGGTACGTAGACTTTAGGGGAATATACCCTTATTTTCTTTGGAGAGATAAGTGGAAACC
The DNA here is from genome assembly GCA_902151425.1 of Timema shepardi. Classification (NCBI taxonomy): domain Eukaryota; kingdom Metazoa; phylum Arthropoda; class Insecta; order Phasmatodea; family Timematidae; genus Timema; species Timema shepardi. The sequence goes on from CABFVX010005837.1 coordinate 14,295, forward strand.
ATCCAGGAAAAATACCCCCTCCCCCCCCAGTACACACAGCCAAAATTTGAATCCCCACCTCCCTATTGTCAACAAACCAAACAAGCGTGATGTTTAGCCCACGTATCTACTGATACCTACTTGTTTTAATTCTGATAAATTACGTATATAATGATTATACGAATGCGACTAGGATTCTTACAAGGAGAATCATACAACCCAGAAGATATTTTGGATGTTAGGCTATGATTTATCAATGCCACTTTCCCAAATACTGGGCGATTACAGTCAGCTAAGCCGAGAATAATATAGCCAAAATAAACCTAAGTAGGTTTTTTATATCATTTTAACAGCTTACATTTCTGTAAATTTTGATTTTGCACCTTCCTATAGCCATTCTAATAAGTTAATATCAAATTCACACTTAAATTATTTATTTCAATGGTTCATCATAGTTGGTATTAGATTTTAAATAAAAATACCAATATAGTCTTTATCTATCCAAGCAAGTACCGTAAGCCTTCACGTACCGTAGCTGAAAAAATAAATATTATATTATTATTTTCATTTATAATCTAGTAAATAATTATGTGATAAATCATTGAAATAAATAACATTCATAAAACATAAATGTGAATTTGATATAAAATACAGCTTATGTTTGAATTATGCTATCACTTGGATTAAAGGGCTGATTGAGTGTCAAGAGTTGACTCAATCATTTAGATGTTTTACATTAGTACTAATTTTATATGTTTTTACAGTTGTAGGTCTAGATAAAAAAAATCATTTCACCTCTAAACTTCAGTACCGTATTTTTAATATTAATACAAATGATTCAAAATGTCACTCAATAGAATTCAAACACTAATTCCCTCAGATTTCGTAATCTGGTTGATAAGACTGTTGCCTAAGGGTCCTTCAGCCTTTATTACATTATATATATATATAATAGTATAACCATTTAAATAATACGCAGGGTGTATAAATCGCTCTCCCCTCCTCTCACTCACCAAACACACACACACACAAATGTACCGAGCTAAATTTGATTTAAAAAAAATATTTATTGCATAGCCAAGAAACTTTAAATGCTTCAAAAATCAATTTTTACAGTTGATATGTATTTTACTAATAAGCTTATTTCTTGGTCATCTTAATTATTTTATGTTGGTAATCACCATATTACCCAAAACCATAAAATGAAAACGTAGTAGTTCTCTACGATATTTGAATCGCACGAGTGCTAAAATAAAAAGATACCAGCGCTTTTTGGCTTCACTGCCTGATCACTGGAACTAAAACTTGTATATCCTTGGAGTGAGGAATTTCTTTGGGGTGATCCAGATTGAAACACCACCACTCCTGTTACTCTGTACGGTAACCGTCTTGCCTTGATGGATTACACTATGGTCCCTATTATACAAAACATACCATAGTAGAATAATGAAAGATAAGATTACTTACTACCATACGGTATAAACGAAGAGCACGTACAGTAGATCGTTAGGCCAAGGTTCAAATAACGTCCATACCTAATTTAGTTAAAAATGGTTCACGCATTGGACAGTATGCCTAATCGCTGAACAATCACCCGGACAGACAGATAAAATGCTAAATCGTCAAATTTAAGCAGGAGCTCAATACAATACAATTCGTGAGTAGAGTAAGCGTCGCCGATTATTTATTATCTCTCACCGTGCGCCTTGGATTTTTTTATACTAAAAGGGTAAATTTAAACGCTGTGGTGGGACTGTTAACCCTTAGTTGGTCAATTCACGGTCACTTTTATCATAAGATCTATATTACTAAGCGAGTTAAAAAAAATTGTGAACAGTTTTTTTTAAATTTGATAACTTTTAATCCAAAGTTACTTGTGGTTTAACTAGAGAGCACATCTAAACCGTTATGACTATGGGAACAAACTATGGAAATGAGTCCAGTGAAACGGTTTTAACACATTCTAAGATACCTAATGTAATAGAATTGGAAATATATATATATATATTATTCTAATAAAAGATTAATTTAAAATAATTGAAATATTATTAAAGATTATGATCTATAATTTATGCCATTTTTTCAGTGGAGGTGAGCGTAGATGGAAGGCGAGTAGGTGTGCAGCTTTGTGACACAGCAGGACAGGTAAAACCACATCTCGACCATTGGTTATATTTTATGAATGTAACCCATTTATACTCGTATAATAACTTTTTTAATCACAAATTTATTTGGGTGATTAGTGAAAAGTTTTAAGAACATTAGTGAAGTTTGACATTACTTAATAAATCCTTTCTAAGTATTAAATAAATGTATCACGTTCCTAAAGAAGGTATAACTATTACCATGAGCCCTCATTTTACTTTTTAAATTTATAAAATGAGAATTTATGATTATAATAGTGGTAACAATCAAAAATAAAATTACTTTAGTGATGATTACAAAATATACACCATACACGGATTCTAGTTACATGGATCCGCATAGGTGTGGTTGCTATACTTTGACTTACGTCAAGCAACGACATCTATCGAGAACCACTTTAAACATAATAGATGGCGTTTCTAGTAAGCTTGCTCACAGCCGATAGTGTTGATGCCATTTTATTTGTTTCTGCCACTCAAAGTTTCATTTGTATAAAATCAACCTGTTAAGCTTTAATCCCACGAAAAGAAAATGTATTTTTGTATGTCTAAAATGCTAAGCATTAAAATACCAGTTCTTTAGTTTCTGTCACCCTGTCTTACTACCCATCTGGACTATTCACATATTTACACTAAAATGGTAGGAATGAGTAAGGTATAGTTTATATGAAAAGCGCCTATATATGCTTTGAAGGAGAGTGTAAAAGCAATTAGTAAAAAACTATCCCTAGTATATTCACCAGAATTTAAACCCTGAACCTCCGATCACCAGCAAATCAGACGAGAGAAGATTAGCATATTTATCTGCGTACCCACCGATATGGGTTTTATGATGATAGTTAAGTACTAATATATTTGATTCAACAGTATCGAAATATAATATATCTAATAGGTGATTACTGAGAACTAATTGAGACCTAAATAGATTATTCTCATTTTCATTTTTAAACTTACATTATGTCTGAGGGTTGCTGAAAGTTCTAACGAGTGTGGAAATACTTTCCTAGGCACAGTTTTAACAAAGTCCCTTCTTCCCTGGTCAACCAAATTAGTGATTGAGCCTTGTATTTGACTACAAGGAGGGTGGGCTTCAAATATCGGTAGGATCCATTGGCGATTGTTTAAAAAAAATTTAATCTTTGATTTTCCCAACCAATATGTTAATATAGGTCGTGGATGAACTTCCTCAGAGATCAACTACTTGTCTCCATACAATTAGGTTAAGGGTGCTGTCTGAGATAGAATTGAAAAGCGTTGCAGACGTTTAGAAATTCTGGATTATTTATGAATGGGTGTGATAATTTTAATATTGCTTTCGCCTAAATGTAGGAGAAATTTTTACCCAGTTAAAAAGTAAAATTGGGTTAAATTTTTTTTTAATCTGTGATAACTTATATCAAATTTTCTGAAACAATCCCAGATTATTAAAAAAAATAATTGTTGTGACCTTATTAAAACAGGACTTTATTTGATAGAGGAAGGCTATATAGAGGTTTATAACATTTTGCTTTAAACTCAGAAGTACACTTTTACAAATAAAGCGTTTTTGTACTTTTTTAAAAAAATTCTTTAAACTCAAAATTTAAACTTTTAAACTGGTTAGAAACCCGCTGATAATTCTCAGCTACATTTAGTTGAAAATGGTATTAAAAAATATCAAACAACCTATTAAATAATGAGGGATTTGTAAGGTCTGCAGCACATCTTAGTGCTCTACCATGTGGCCCCCTTTTGTAAATACTAACCCTTGTGTGGAACTTACCAATAAAGACTTTAAAATCCAAAAAGTCAACTCTTGAGGCCTTGTATTCTTCTCAACTTGTATTTAGCCTTTATTATACTTTGGTTTTCTTTAATCTCTCATGTTCCATTGTTGTCTGTAATTCCATCACCTTAATAGATTTTAAGTTTAAAACTTGTAGAATGTGAATGCATTTGTCATTTATGTTTTAAAATTATTTACTCTCCAATGTTTAGGTATTTATAAACCAGGAACTGCAAAAATCATGCTACTCGATTATGTTACAGAATGACTTCGACCCTCTACGTACGCTGTGCTATCCAGAAGCTGATGTCTTCATGGTGTGTTTCAGCATTATGAGTTCCACCTCGTTCGAAAATGTTAAAGAAAAGTGGATTCCTGAAATACGCTGTTACTGTCCTGGTGCTGCTATCATACTAGTGGGCACTCAGAATGATCTTCGAAATAATTCTCAAGTCCAGTACCAGATGAGTCGTCGTCGTATGAATACAGTGTCAGTGTCCAGCGCTCGAGAACTTGCCTTGAAGATTGACGCAGCCGCCTATGTCGAAACCTCGGCACTCACTCAAAGAGATTTGAAAGAAGCTTTTGATGAAGCAATCATAAGTGCACTTACTAGTAAGGAGAAAACATTTTCAAGGTGTAATAGAAATTCACAAACAAAATATGAAAATAAACAGAGATCGGTTTGGAAACAGATGTGTTGTTGCGGCAAAAAGTGATATTTTAGTTCTAACTTAATTTATTTACCGTAGTTTTAAAACTATACAAGTATAATTTAATAATATATATTTAAACTAATGCTTATACTTCTTAACGATACCTAAAACCTTTCTATCGGCAACTATATTTATTTTAATAGTTCCTTTCGAATAAATTATTGTAACAAATTTGCCAAAGGTTTAGTTTCAGTAACCCACCATTTATATTAAACTATATTATACTGCGTACTAACGACATGACATGTCATGTGGAATTAAAAGTAATATAGTGTAGTAATACAGCAAATACACACCTAAAACTACTTCAAACACTTCAAAACCAAACACTTAGGACAATAAGTCTAAATAGGTCGAAATAAGAACGAGAACTGAAGACCTGCACGATATTACAAAAAGCCTGAATTTGCAATAATTATTCGTGAACATAAACCATGGCTTTGCTAAACAACAAGAGATCACAGCAATGAATTATTGCAAAATATGGACCAATACGACCCCAAGGAACTATGGTTATACATGAAACCTAGAGTGTAGACAATGAGCAATAAAAAATAAACATTCTGAACCGAGCCCCCACTGGAACTCCTGATCAAACAAATCCACAGTGACTCCCAAACATACTAGTTATTTAAAAAAACACTCACACTCTCATATTTCAATTTCATCTCTCACAGAGGGTATGTACTAATTACAAGTATGTATTTTATTACAGGAACTTAGTGTATTAATACATCATTTACAATGTTCATACAAAGATAATAAAGGTTTGTAAATGGTAACAATGATTAGAAGACGGCAACAGCCCAAAAGAGTCTTATCGTTTGATGTTGCTGACGAATTATTTCCATGACAAATTGAAACACGTGACACAAGTTATCAAAAGGTGGCTAATCTGTGGTGAATGTTCCTATAATATAGTGTATTAATTAATTATGTTTACATTATATATCTACATTAAAACAATCAACTAATATTATTTCTTTTCCTTCCATGTAGTTTGTATTTACTTATTGCAAATTGTATACCCCTTCCCTAAGGATATATTCCAACGAAAACGATACCCTAACACGGGAACTGGCATAAAACGGTTTCGGGTAGTTCTGCCTCCAAAGAGGTCTACAAATGATACCGAGAACCCCCTGTCGTTTGTCTACAGCACTGTTGTTGATTAAAGAATGTGTACCTTTCGTTAAGCCTGAAAGGTAGCAAGCAGGGGCGTCGCCAGGATTATTGGGGGGAGGGGGGGTCCAGAGTGTCTATAATCTATCGAATACGCCTCATGTATAATTAGATTAGGCGTATTCGAAAAATAATCCTATATATAATTAGATACTGTACATCTATAATATTAATTATACAGTAATATTAAAAATATTGATGTTGTGCGTTTCTTTTTAAATTTTTCATAGCACATTTTCTGTAAAGGAATAATTTAAGAAAGATGTTAAGAGATTAACAACACAAAATATTGATTAAGTTGCTTTTAATGACATTCTAGTTAAAATATCAATACCAAAGTGACGATTCATTTTAAATTCTTTATCTTTGCACCCATTATTTTTGCCAAACAAATAATTCTAGTAAGAAAATGTATTATCCTCCCGATCAAAATAATATCAATTTCGGTTCCGTGTACTATCGCTTGAGCCTAAAGGGTTGACAACCCTGATCCAACCCAAGTTCAATGTTGGCCGTCGCTAAAACAAAAAAGCATATGCTCACGCCGTAATGAAAACTATTTATATTTTATACATTAAAAAAATTAAATTACCCCACGTTTCAAGAAGGGGGGAGGGGTGCCGATGCCGAACTAAAATTGGACAAAGTTGTGGGTCCAAAAATCCCAGTCTTTTGCAGCACAGTTACAATTGTTAGCCTTGAAAGGTTTGAATTTATGTTGTCAATTGTTTATCCCGATTTATAAATAGTTTATTTTAACATCATAATAATAATTATATTCAGATTAATCGCCCATTAAGGTCCAATGCTGCCAATCCACAAACGGCTCTTGCATGATTCTCTGTGGTTTACAACTCTATCTGTTACGTTTCGATGTACTATTGACCTAAGGTATTCCAACATTACACTGAACCATCTGGACCTGGGCTCCAACGGGTATAGTCTTAGTTATTTTGTTCTTGACTACATTATTTAACAGTTTTCCATATCATCTCCACACCTGTCCAGATCATTCCACTATTTTGCTTCTTATAATATGAAAGGATATTTGGTTTACTAAACAGAAACTTCAGTTCTTTATTATGAATGTTCAAACTCTGCATTGTGTATTGGTCCTTAGATTTTACGCAATACCTTTTTTCAAAAATTACCAACATGTTTTTATTTCTCTTTGTTGTTGCCCAAGCACTCCTCGTAAAAAAATAAAATATAATATTTCCTTGTATATTCTTTAAAGGAGTTTTTATATTCATAATTTACCTTCTATTCAAATAAATATCTTAAATCAATCTCCTCTTAGTCATATTATCATATATCTTAACAGGCTGTTTCATGGCCAAATTGCCATTTTCATTATTTATTGATATGGCTTGTTATTTATAAGCCTGGTAAAATTATGAATTCGACTACCAAACGCACAAATGTTTGGAATAGAATAAATACATAATATTTAAAATTTAATTCAAATAAATCAAAGATATTCAATTATTTTAATGACGAAACTTCCTTTGCACAAATACATATTTAATCTCCATAATAATTTATTATGTTTAAAAAAAAGCAAGTCAGTGGAATTATAAAAACATTTTAATATTGTGCTGATTTACGATGTCATAATTATTATAAAATTAGTTTCAAATTAAATGTAAGAAACCACTGAATGAAAAACCTCCTTGAAGCAGAGTTCACTAAGTTAGAGTTATAAATAATATAGTATAGCCATTCAGCCATTCTATCTTGGCCGAGGTAATCCTAACTGCTATGTCCATTATCCAGCAAGCTAGCCTACTTTGCCATTCATCTCCACGCTACCCCTCTACAACCCTGATAGAGTGATAATGTTCTATCTTTGACAAGTTTTCCTTCCACTCAATCCCTTTTCAACTTATTTCTACGCCTTGGTATCATAAAACAACGCTCAACGGACTGGTCTGTTCTTATAGCGCCGAGTTAACCGATAAATAAAAAAATTTTGTTGCATTAAAAGTAAAATTGTATTTTTGTTAATAAATGCAACAAAAGATACAAAAAAACTGAAAACAAAAAAACTTATTACACATTTTTAGCCTTTCAGTGCTCTTGCAACTGACAAAGCATCAAACAAAATACGAACGACTAGCTCCTCTAAGGCTTCCATGAAACAATGTATTATTTAAAGTAACATCCAATTATTGAAACCAAAGTTTTATTAAATAATAAAATCACTGATTAAGTGGAAAAAAAAAAATATTTTTCATGAACACGAAAATGAAAGGTATTCGTTCACATGTTTCATTGATAATAATGATAATGATGTGGCTGGCCAACTAGTATTTCATTTATAGAAATTGTCTATAAGAATCCAAAACATTTGTCAGTTGGTTCGTCGCACCACTTAAACACAATTTTTGAGAACTCTTAAATACAATGTCTGTAAATAAGTGCCACAAATTCCGTAAAAAGTTGCCTACGCGTTGAGGATTAAATCCAATAAAAGGTTTTAGGTGGTCACAGTGTGGCGTTTAATAAAAATAAATCTTTACATTCAAAGAAAAATGAATTCATGAATTCATGTACGTGTTCTAACTGTTCATTTTTTCATTTTTCAACAATGATAATTAAAAATGAAAAAGGTAGAACTTTCTTTTCACTTTTAATGAAAGCTTTAAATAATTATTCAGTCTAATGAAATGAGTGTTCTGACATTAATTGTCGATGATTCATTGAAAATGACACGTGAGAACTGGTCTTTGATTATAAGCTGGCTCCTGATTTTGATGGCATGTTATTGGTACATCATAGACAATGCTCATATATACATACATTCTGTTCATAATCCCCTGGTTGTGGAAACTTTTTCGATATTCTTTTAGGCATTTATGTTGAATAGGTATATTTTTAAATACCATCGATATTTTATAAATTATAAATACTCAAATATAAAATTTCTCAACAATCAGTTGTCAGAATTAGAAGATAATATAGACAATGAACGTCTTTGTGCCCCCCTGGCTTGAATGGTTGTGAAATACACTATTTTTAAGACTGCAACTAGTCTAGAGAGGTTGCATTGAGAGGGAATAGCTATTACTTCTGAATCAATGCTATATTTTAATGAGTTTTTGCAAAGAGGGATTCAGTTCGTGGAGCACAATGCTCAGAAAAACGCTTGAAAAATAAAAACTGCATTGAGTCCAAATTTATTCTTATAAATTGCAAAAAAAAAGCTTCAGAATCAATTAAACACAGCTATAGAAAGTAATCTGAAGTATTTTATGGCTTCATATTTACTTCAAGAATTTTAATTAATGTTTCAAATTCGTAGACACTTTGGTCCTTATGCCATGGGGCTGGAAAAAACTTCCTTTTATATAAAAGAAATTCACGTAAAATTGTGGTAAAATACTTTTATTTTGAGAATATGTATTTTAAAATAATATTAAAACAACATCATTCGCACTGAAAAATATAAAGGATATTTTTCAATTCACTGATTAATGGGAAGCAAAGCTTTGTAAATAAATGTTTAACGTATGCTTTATAAGATACCTGAAAAATATTAATAATATAAACCATTTTAAAATGTCAGCAGGATCAATATTCCAAAATACTTATGTTAGTTCTAAATCCAGAGGTAAAATAATAAACTGAAAAATAAACAATATAGGTAATACTTTTTATGTTACCTAGAGATTATAAAATGAATGAAATAACATAATTTCTACGATACTTGTTAAAACAAATTGTTTTCCTTGCCTTATGATTTGTACATTAAGATTTTCATAGTAGTATTATCTTGAAAAAAAGTTTAATTGTAACCACTATTTTGAAATATTATTCGTGTGGATTACGCTAAGAAATCAAGTGCAACAAATATGCATCATCCTTTGCTTTTAGTTTATTGATGTTTTAATGTATGGTGGTGTAGTTTTGTAAAAACCTTAAGTTAGGTATGTTTCTATTAGGAAAATTAGCACACCATCGCCACTTACAGTACATGAATTCAGTTTGCCTATAATTATAATGATACAAATAATGCTTTATCAATGACATTAATTCATTAATTTTCAACTGTCACTATTTTCCCTGATTAGGGTTATGAATATAATTATTTTAATCAATTTATAAATAAAAGCTAACAAATATATAAAAACTAAAACACGTTGATATTACTATTGGTTTCGAATAAGAGGTGCTGCAATAATGCGGCAAAATATTGAAGTAAACATTCTGAGAAACCAATAACTAATTATTTATGGCTCGAACCCAAAGTACTAACTATGCATTTTAGCCATTTAGCTTTGGCCTAGAAAGACCTATTTACTTACACCATGGTTTGACACACAAAGTATGAATAAGCATTAATTCTTGAATTGCTTATTGAGGATTTAAAACTTATGCCTCAGGATTATTTGTGAGTGGTTGTATTGTGTTTGTTATGGTGAGTAGACTTCTTTATCTACGAATCGGTACTTGTGGTATTATATTGGATTTATAACCTCTTCAAGTGTCAAAGGCTTTTTAGTATTGGTTTTTTAATATTATTTTCATTAAAATGGGCAAAAATCAATGTTTTAAACATATAAGTAAAGTAAATGTTTTAAGTTCTCCGATGTAAACAAATCTAAAGCTAGAAGTTTTAAAAGTTGTTTTCAATTTAACAGGCAAATTTAAATTTGATAAACCAAAAGGAAAATTTACTTCTTTCATAAGTAAGCCTATACATTTTTTCATTGAAAGATATGAATCCAAATGTAAATTTAAAAAACAAACTAATTCTATACTCTAAAATGTAACTTGTACGCAAATTTATACTTTTGGGAAATAATTTTATTACAAAACATTTTCACACTAAACACAATATGGTACAGAACTTAGTCCTATAAATTTTACAACTAGGCCTATTGATAATCAACTTGAGTTTACAATATAATACTACTTTCGTCCCCAGTGGCGGATTTAAAATTTTTGTGCCCCTAGGTACAATTATAATATGCGCCCTCCCTCCCTTGCCCATTTTTTTGTCAAGTGCTTTAGGAAGTTTAGGTGAAAATGGGTGTTTGGGGGAGTGTGAGGGGGAGTTAGTATTCAAGAAAATATTTCTATGAAAGATAATCAGGCATGTACAGTACATGCCCTACAATAGCTTTAAAAGTTAACATAATAATGAAGGCGAGACTGACATCAGTTACAAAGTAATTTCAAAATACAGTTATTTAAAAATAAATATTGTTCTGACTTTAACTTGAACTATTTCGATAATGTTAACCAATAATTTTTAAACGTAATTATTAAAAACAAAATATTATAATAAAAATAAAGATAATGTTATCCAAAATATGCCGCTGCCCCTAGGCCCGTGCCCAGGGGGACTATAGTGTAAATCCGCTTCCGTTAGTCCCTTTGACACCATATTGTTTATAAATACCTTCAACATGAGTCATGTGCCATTGAAGATAAAATAACTTGAACCATAATTTTAAATGTTGACTATAACAACTTAACCCATCTTAACCTAACCTAACTTTAATTTCATTTATGCTGAATAGATTGTAAAATCTGCAAAGTAACCTAATATCAGTACTTGCTTGTTGTGATACGATTGATCATTCTCATTGATTTTGAGGGTAAAATAAGCATTTTTAGTGCACTGACATTTTGAACTGTAGGCTATCTGTTCCCTTGAATACACTTTATCTGTCCCGTTTTAGGTTCTTTTTTTATTGTTATGTTACAATGTTTTAGATATTTTATTTACTTTATTATATACATAAGAGTAAGTAGAAATGAATGACACTAAGATTTATAAATGTTTAGCACTTTTAATAAACACTACGGCTGTATTCGAATACTCAAGTACACTTGATTTTATGCAGACTTGATGACTTTTCACTTAATACACACACGAGATCAAATACTGCAACAGACTATTTGAACAGCAAAATGTCCTTTTCACACCCTTGAGTTTGCAGTGCTGCTTCCTACCAATAATATAAACTATTTTAAACGCCATCTATGAGCTCAAATTAGCGTAGGCCACCTATGAGCTCGAATTAGCGTCTAGGCCACTTACTGGTTTGGGGTGACTTATTTTCACTGCACTTGACAAATTATCCAACACAACATAACACAATACAACACTACAAAACAACCAGTATATTTAACGTACGTTATCAAAGATCACATTACTTTATGAGCCTTATCTCTAGCAGACGAAAAATTAAACAATTGCAGATCAAACACTGCATCAACGGCATGTCAAGTGTAACTTGCTGTCACCCTTGGACTCAAAAGACATGTGAGAAGTGCATTAGCACACTTCGTGACTATTCTTACGAATCTGCACTTGATCACTTGATTACTAATGCAACTATCAAGCAAACGTCAAGGGTCGACGGCACGTGAAGTAGACTATTTGGATACAGCCTACATCCAAACAAAACTTGACAACACATCTCTCACATAATTTTCTATTTGAAAATATTGATGATGACGTGCACATAACTTTCTTGTACAGCTTTTGAGTTCCACCCGTGATCCTGCACACTAAAATAGGTATGGCACTAAGTTGGATTGGGAAAGTGTCATAATAAAGAATACAAACTAAACTAGTTGTCATATTATTTCCACATTATTAATATCATGTTCTGGAGCTTAAGGGTCAATCCACATCAAGTGGTCAGAAAAAAATTATTGGCTTCTTGACCATTTAACTATATATATATTTTGTGATGTCAACCTTATATGTCATTTTAAAACCAATATTTTAATTTTATCGACACTGTTTCAACATGGTGGCCATTTTTGTATCGTGGTGTACACCATTTTCAGCATTTTTAAGTGTTTGCAGTAACTTCATTATCTCAGCTCTGGTAAGTCCTAGGATAAATTGACAAAGACTAAGATGTTAAGCACAGTATAGGCTACAATTTTGTTAAGGTATACTATTTTTCTAAAAATATGTCTTCATCATCAATTTTAAGGCCAAAGTTTTGTATCGCATTGCCTGTTTGGTGATATTCAATGTTTATCCTACATAGAGCTAGGAGAGTTGCAGGAAATGATGGACCGGCTAGTGGAGATTGGCAGAAAATAGGGCATGGAGATCAACATTGGGAAGTCAAAAGTGATGGTCATATAAAAAGAAAGAAGAGCCGCTAAAAATCATGATTGAAAACCAGTAGTGTGAAAACACAGATTAGTTCAAATACCTGGGAACTCTGTTGTCAAAGGATGCCTATTGCACAAAGGAAATTAGGCCGAGGATCACTATGGCCAAGGAAGCTTTCAACAAGAAGAGGTTACTGCTGACCAGTAAGTTGAGTTTGGAACTGAGGAAGAAACTGATGAAATTATACACTTGGAGCATTGCACTGTATGGAGCAGAAATTTGGAAAAAAATACTTGAAAATATTTAAAATATGCTGCTGGAGAAGACTCGAGAATATCAGGTGGACAGACAGGGTGATAAATGAACAAGTACTAAGAAGAGTGGGTGAGAAGAGAACCATTTTGGATGTGATTCTTTGGAATAAAGCAAAATGGATCAGACACATTCTTAGGAGGAACTGTCCTCTGCACGACGTCATAGAAGGAAAGGTTGAGGGAAAGAGGAGCTTATGAAGGAGGAGGATTCAAATATTAAACGACTTTAAGGAAAGAAGAAAATTCTGGAATCTGAAGGAGGAGGCAGAGGACAAGGAACATTGGCTGTCTAAGTTCACTGACAAAAGGAATGAACCTGTTGTGAAACAAAACACCTAAGCCCCTAATTATAATAATGTTTACATATTATACATGCCTACACTACTATAAGGCCTTTCTAACACAAGCCTATAAAGTTTCTCTAGCGAAGTTCAGTGATCTAGAATTTTCATTCCAAGCCATTTATTCAGAAGTCCAAGGTTTGTTTCAAAATGTTATTTTACATTTATAAGAGATTGTTCAACATCATATACAGCGCAAGTTTCATCAGCATACAATTGAATCTGACCTTTGAAACTTAATTTAGAAATATAATTTACGAATACAATAGTACTCTCGCCCAACCTTTTGCGACTCAACACTTATAATTGGTTTCTGTAGGCTCGGAGAATCAATTAGTGGAACTGATTCTTGTTGCGTAGATACTTTCCAAACAATTTGAATATTATTCAACATACTTAAGGTACCTACCTACTTCACCGGTACCAATAAAATTTTGTTTATATAATCTACACCATTTTTAAAATCAATAATTAGTTCAAGTGATTAACAATTACTGTTTGGAAGAGTGTTTCCCAACTGCGGGTCTACGAACTGGCACTGGTCTGCAAAGACACTCTTATTTGTAGATATACTTGTATTTTATGAACGCGTGCCATATAATTACTATTATAATTAGGTACCTACTTATTTTTGGTTGGAGGGAGGGGGGGCTTAATCTTGTTTTATAAAATCTACATACGTAAAGACTAATTTTGTTCATCTGTGGGTCCAACAAGTCTTATTTGTGAGAGTGTCACACCAACCCTATAATACAGTCACACCTCCATTGAATTTTTGGTGAATCCCCGTAACATTACATAGAAAAACTTTTTCTCTATATTGAAAGAAAAAAAATCTAGATATCGAATTTCCTGGTCTAGTAATGACATTGTTAAAAGTAAAACAAGTGAGAAAAAGATCATATAGAGGTATCTATCGCCTGGCAGGGATATTTTCTCCACACTCCTCTCACCCCTTTCCTCGTGTCAATCTCCTCCCTTGTAAAACACGATCAATTTGTTTCAATCTTACGATTATTTCAGGGTTACAGTGTGTTTTTGGGAAGTCAAAAAGTGAAAATGGTGGAGTTGTTGAAGAACCTAGACAGTGTAATGTGCAAGAAAAAAAGATAGTGTAGTTAAATTTGGTGTTCCCCCAAGTACTTACAGTATTGACAGTTATAAAAAAAACACCAGTTTGTTATGAAAACCTTTGAAGATGTCAAACCTTTTAGGAAACTTTCTAAAACATGTCATCTTGGAAAAGGGGATGATGCTCTGTTAAAGTGGATTAAAATTGTTTGTGGCAAAAACTTGCCGATCTCATGTTCCTTATAAAAGAAAAGGCTTTAGATTTGGCCACTCTCTTGGGTTAAGTGGATTCCCAAACTATTTCTATTTGGTTGGATAAATTTAAGAAGCGATATGGTATCAAAGAAAATATTTTTATCAGTGCATATTTAACATAACAAACAAAATGGCTACTCTCATTTTTCCATGAAAATGATTTTAAAATTACTTTACATGAACGCAAATTTCCAATGTTGATCATATCTTCACAACTAATACAGATACGAAACGTATCATTGTAAAGTTGTGGTAAAATCTAATATATGAAGATTTGATTTTAAATATATTTTTATAAAACCAATAGTTTCTGAGCTACAAGTGTATATATACACAAAACAATTATATGTATATATATATATACACACACACACACACACACACACACAAAACAATTATATATATATATATATAATTGTTTTGTATGCTCTTTGGTGGACAGTAGATATATTTCGTTTTTCTCAATGTTTCTGTAACAGCCTGATTATTTCATTGTGCTCTTTGCTGTTATGTTTCTGCAGCAATGTGTGAGATATTTACACATCTTAAGATATTTAATAAATGTCCCTATTTTAAGATAAAATTTAAAGAGTCTGTGTGGTGCACTGTACCATTTATTTCTAATATACTTAAGAGAAGATAAAGTCTGAACTATTACAGAGTCCAATCAAACTCATACTCTTTGAGTCACTTGTATCTTACCTACCTTTGCATCATATTGTGATGTACTCTTTAAACTTTTTTTTAGTAACTATACTTTAAGATGTATCACTTTAGCAATTTTGTATACACAGCACTTGAGCATACTTAGATGTATTATTATTTATTTGAGGTATGTATCATGCACGCTCTGACCTGACTGATTATATAAGTACATGAGAATTTCTCTGAGCGAGAGTGAAAGGGACTACCAATTTCGCCAGGAGAGGTAGTTTCATACATTCTTCCGAGGTTCTTTCACATGTCACAATCAACATGGAACTGACGTATAAACTTCCCTCTGAATCAAGTTTTGCTAAAGGCTTTTATCACTCAAGAAAAATTCTTTGATCCTGGCTGGGTTTACTTTACTACTTACATGTAGTTTATTCTTCTCATCACCAACCAAATGTGGTGTAATTTTACTGTAAGGTGTTGTATTTTACAGCATTGAATTGTGAGCTATAAAATGGAGCGACGAAACCCATTTCCTCGACCATGGATGTTGCAGACTGGGGCTGCTGCAACAGCTGGCCAGTCCAATGTAGGCTTGAAGGGCATCATCGCAGGTATCATAGCTTCAAGCCATATACATCTCTATACATCTCACTGGATGAATTACATTTTTGATTTCTTAGATACGCTAGTAAAGTTTTTATTAACTGACACAAGGAGGATGATTAATTTGGGTGTAATTTTATTTTTAAATACTAGCATATTATTTGAATTGTTGAATTGTTTGCGGTTTTAAAATCTCTGTAGTCTATTTATTTTAGTCCTCACTGCATTTTTTTTTATCTAATTTGATTGATTGATTGATTGAACTATTTGGGAATTTATCTTTGCATTTCTGCTATATGATAATCCAGTTGGATTCTTTGTATAAAGGTGTTTGCGTCTGTTTCAATTTTTGGAATGAGTCCTATTGAGAAGCTAATGATAGTAAAGTCCTGTTTTCTTGGCAATATAACATTTTCAGACATCATTTCACATATCCGTTTATGGTGCACATGACTCACTCGGACTAATTTTGATCACTTCCCTTATTGAAAGTGTCATTTGCGTCCACGTCGATAATTTATCAACAGTAAAAGAGCTTCAACATGCCATGCCTATCTACTCACCTTTTGTTAAGCTGTAATTTTCATTCCTCCTTTACACCTTTCTCCTTAATTCCTTATCGGTGGCATAGTTAGCTAGCGTGATGGTTTCGTGTTGAGCTAGACTGCTGAGGACGAGGTTCAAATCTCGTTCAGGTGAACTGGGGGTGGTTTTTCCTAAATAGTTTCCCACTCTCCCTCCATGCAAAAGCGGGTTCACTTCCTCTATTTTCAACCTTCACAATTCCTAACTCATTAGTGTAATTAGTACAAAGCATATAATCCGAACGGATAGTAAGACGCGGTGCTAAGTATTATTTCATTAAGATTTTTCCTTTGACCTATTTAAACGCAATTTTTTCACTTAATTATTAATCCACTTTTAAGTTTTCCATGGCCCTTTTTATTTAGAATCACTTAAACAGTCACTGTACTTATTGACCTGGTTTATAAGTTTTAATACTTTTGTGACAAATAACGGAAGACAATCTTCTGAGTTGTATTAATACGACAGGAGTTACAGGACAGTGAACGACAGTCTGTAGCCATTCAGTAATTGTTTTCACTAATCCCTTTCTTCAAAAAATTAGATTTTTTTACTCAGTTTAGTTGTTTGAATGCATGGAGTGTGGAATCAAGTGTGGGAAAAGCACAGATTCTAGAGAAGGATCTGGAAAAAATGTTAACCATAACAGTATACAGTAAACAGCAGCATATAACTGATTTTTTAAAAGATTAATTAATAGATTTCAATAAAGAGCAGTTTTAATGAACTTTGAACATAGTGAACAAAATATCTGAGTTCGTAGAGGTTCATTATAACCAGAGCTGACTTTACACTAATGAGTTAGGGATGAGGTAGGTTAAATTTACGTGGAGGGAGACTGGAAAACCCTTTAAAAAAACCTTAGTATAGTCGATCAGGATTCAAACTCTGCCCTCCCTGTCATTGGCAGTCTAGTTTAAATTGAGAGTGACACCTTATACCGTGCAGCCACCAAATCAGGTGGTAATATAACTAATTCAAATGCACAAATACTTTTAGGAAGGTATATACCATGGACCCTCATACTTTTATACATCATCATCTTCAACTAATTGGCCTCATGATGGTATATTGAAAGTTTACTAATAATCCATCATTTTGTTTTCAGGAGGCATCACAGGAGGTATTGAGATTTGTATCACATTCCCAACAGAATACGTTAAGACCCAATTGCAGCTAGATGAAAAGGGTGCAAGCAGGCAGTACACCGGTATCGCTGATTGTGTCAAGAAAACTGTCAAGAACCATGGATTCCTTGGTCTGTACAGAGGCCTAAGTGTTTTGTTGTATGGCTCCATTCCTAAATCAGCAGTCAGGTAATAGTTTGTTGTCAGATAATCTCGTCCTTGTCTGCCCTTCTTCCTCTCTCTCTCGTCTCCCCCTCCATCTCTCGTCTCCCCCTCCATCTCTCCCCCTCCCTCTTCTTCTTAATTTCTTGTTTTAAATTGTCAATGATTATGATGTAATTTAAATATATTTATAAAATCTAACTATTTTTGTAATTTTATTTTCTATAGAAAGTGTAAAAATATAGTACGACTTGACAGAATATAACCCTACTAAACTTAGTTTGGAGACAAGCTCTCTGGACTACAATCTGGCTTCTTATTTTATCTTCAAACAAATATTGGTGCCACTTGATGAAACTTACCCTGCTCATCGTCGCAACAAGTGTTAAAGTGTTTTAAGCAAGTTACTATTAGCAAATACTGGCATTGAAGTGTATAAAAATGGTTGTGAAGGCAAATAATGAAAATTTTATTCTATTACACTTTATACTATTATTTTTAGATAGAAATGGTAAATATGTGTATTCTAGATTTGGGGCTTTTGAAAGCCTAAAGAACTTAGCAGTGGATGAGAAAGGAAACTTGTCTCCGTTTTCTCGTGTACTTTGTGGCTTGGGTGCAGGCGTTTCAGAAGCTGTCTTTGCTGTCACACCCATGGAGACTGTCAAGGTTAAATTCATCAATGACCAGCGATCTGCTAACCCTAGATTCCGTGGATTTTTCCATGGTGTTTCTACTATAGTTAAGGAACAAGGTAAATTGATACATTGTGTATAGGTTTAATATAAATTTAACTGCATGTATAAAATCTCCCTCTTTATTATCATGTATAACCTCTCTATCTTTGTACATGTTACATGTTCTGCATTGAGTTTCTTGCACTTATGCTACCCTCTTTGAAATTTTCTTTTATGAAGCACGATAGCTCTAGCTCGGTAATTATTAGCATGAAGCATCACATAGTTATCTGGATGTATATTCCTGTGTTCTGTGCATTAAGTAAAATATAGAGGTCGGTGGATTCACATCTCTTATCACATTAAAAATAAAATATTATATGAATACAATGTTTTTATAAGTGTTATATGAAAAAATATATATACTTAATTCAAAGTTAATTTTAAAATTTTAGGAAGTGTTTATTAAGGATTAAATAGAAAACCAAAATTAACTAGATTTTTGATATTTTGCACATAAATGTATATCTACACACACTTCAGAATTTACCGTAGTATATACCCAATAAAATACTTTTAAAATAGCATTCATTAGGATCCTTGCACACAGCGGGTTTTTTCCCCCTTGGCTGTACATGGCATGGACCGGTGAGACCAATCAACCATTAGGTGGAATGGAGCTGAACACAACTCACGGTTGCAGTTATTTCCCGTACATGGGTGCTGTTTCACTCACGGCGGCCCACTGGACTAGTCCGGTGCCGTGGTCATGTCTGATCTCAGTAGGGCATGCGAGTATATGGAGCTCTTCATATGGCTAAGGTGTCGGATTGCACCCTAATTAGTAGAAGTAAAACAGGAATAAAATCCACTTAGTGCAATTTGGCAGTTATACCTAGTTTTTATGATTTGTTATTTATATGTTTACAAATTTCTTCCTTAAAATATTGGCAATTAGAAAAGAACTTTAATTTGTCGAGAGAGGTGACCTGGTGGTCTAGGGGTAAGGTGTCAGACTTCTATGCTGGCGGCCGGGGTTCGATCCCCGGTCCCGGCAAAGATTTATCTGATTACTAATCCCTTCCTTCACCTCTGACAAGACATCTTGTGAATGTGAGGAATGCCAGGTCTCCACCGTGGTTCGGATTCCACGTTAAACTGTAGGTCCTCCATTTCACCTCACAATCACCCTACCATTACACATTAGCGTAAGTGCGTACAACCCGAACGGGTAGTAAGACGCGGTGCTAATAATAATAATAATAATAAAAATTTGTCGAGAAACTCTTTAAAAGATCTGGGACTTTTAAAACTAACAAAGTATACAAACCCAGTTAAATATACTCTCCTTTCTTTGAAAAACTAATTTTTACTTTATTATTCCTTAACAAATTTCTGCTGGTATGGTTGGGCATGAACCTTTTAGTGATGCACAGCAGCTAACTAAGTAACGCCTGTGCATGTGCTGCCAAGCTTTTGATAAGTTAAATTTGAGCATTATGTATAAGCCATGCTCTCTTGTTCTTTCAAGAAACATTTTCCTTGCAATTTAGAGCTTAGATGAGGTATAGGGTTGGTAGTAAGTATTTTTTCCTATGCTAGTAGCAATAATGTATCATTCCAAAAAGAAACAAATGCTAATCTATTTTCTTTCTCCAACTCACACTACCATACCACCACCTCTCCCCTTCCTCTCTGTGCAGTAGAGTTTTGTGTCGAACTTCACTGACAGTAGGTAGATATTTTTCTCATAGAGAGACCTTACTTTTTAAGTGGAAATCTATATACATACTATCTTAACTAACAAGAACCCGCCTCGGCGACGTAGTTAGCTGACGTGCTAGATTTGTGTTGAGCTAGACTGCCGATGGAGAAATCGAGGCTCGAATCTCACTCAGGGGTGGTTTTTTCTTAATGGTTTTCCACTCTACACACAAATTTGGGTTCACTTCCTTTACATTCAACCTTCCCAATTCCTAACCCATTGGTTTAATTTGTTCTTAAGTATATAACCCGAACAGGTGGTAAGACGCTAAATAAATAAAAAAAATAAAAAAACTCTTTGCAACATATGTATATATAGTATGCAACACATCTAATGTGAGCCATCCTTACTAACCAAACTGTAGATTGTATTAATTTTTTAAGTGAAATATAAAAAAACAGACTAAATTCAAGGAGAAAACGTCTGATTATGTCTAACTTTTTTACTGAATAAATCGCATGCCGTTGCAGGATTGGGAGGTGTTTACAAGGGAGTAACTGCGACAGTGATGAAACAAGGCAGTAATCAAGCCATTCGATTTTATGTCATGGAGACTTTGAAAGACTGGTACAGGAAGGGTGATTCTAAAGCACATGTTCCCAAGGCAATAGTTGGATTATTTGGTGCAGTAGCTGGGGCTGCTTCTGTATTTGGCAACACACCTATTGATGTAGTTAAGACAAGGATGCAGGTCTGTTAAATCTTCTTTTACACATTCACTCTCCTTTATTGGAAAAAAAAACAAATATATATATATATATGTTAATGGTTTAAAATTCATGTTATTTTGATTGAAGGAATAAAAGATAAATAGTTAAATTAATGCAAACTAAGGAGTGGTATCTAGATTGTGATGTGTTGTTATACTTACATTTTGTTATATTGGAATATCAACATTTTTATCGATCCTTATCTAACACAAATGTAAGGCCAAACAATATATCTGGAGAATTGTTGATTAAAACAGTTTTAAAGTATTTGTATCATTATTGCAATTACAAAGGTCAAATATTTTTTACCAGAAATTGTGTTTTACCTTTTTCCATTTCTAGTGTAATAAGGAGGAATTATTATAATTCATTCTTATTAACCTTCTATATAGCTCAATTTAAAAGTTCTTTTTGAACGAAAATTTGCAAGCTTGCAATTAACAGCCGGAGAGCTCATTTTTCTGACCACATGACACCCTCTATCTCCAAATGTTAGCTCTATCAGTGGCAGCCGCTTGGTCGATATAGCTGGGTTGTTGGCTAAAACCAAGATTTTTTTTAATATATGTTTAATTTTCTATTAACTAAATATGTTACTTAGCTGTATACAATTATTTTGGCACATAGCTGATTCTTTCATAATTTACTTGATTTGATTTAAAATAAAATTATTCCTTTTGAGTACAATATTCATTTAAATATTCTTTTTTCATTTATTTGACTTTGGTTGAAAAACATTTGTTCTTGTAGGTAACTTTATATTTTATTATTTTCAAAATTTTTTCTTTAGTTTATGAAATTTTAATTTTTAAGCTATTATATCACAGCTCAAAGCAATTAAGAACATAAACATGTTAAAAATTAAGTATACAAAATTTATATATTATTCTCAGGGTTAGAAATTTTTTATAGCTAATTTTTTTATTGGTACCTACAATGTTAATCAGTCTCAAGACAGATGGGCTGTTTGAAACTTTAACAGTCTTTTAGGTTGATTTATTGTATGCAAGAGCTACTTAATACCATGACCATCAAACATCTCATATTTCTGCTGTAAGCAAACTCATGACACCATTTCATCATAAATTGCAATTTATCTTTTCTAAAAAAGCAGATAAAATCTTACAATTAATTATGGGCTATGGTTTTCGTTCTATAGTTTTAAAATTTTCAACTAGGCACATCACTTTCTTGTTCTAGGGCTTGGAAGCATCAAAGTACAAAAACACTTTGGATTGTGCTTTTAAAATTTGGAAACATGAGGGACCATTAGCGTAAGTTTTTGTCAATTTTATTATTCATTACTTGGTTTGTATAAGAAACTAGAGATATTAGTTCATCTGTAATATAGGTTACTCATAATTATCTACCCAAAGTGAAAGTCCAGTTTATATTATTCCATGATTTAACTTGTTGGTACATAATTTATGTTTCATTGTATAAGACTCAGAACTAACCTTTGAGAGCTAGACATAATCTTAAGTTTCTCATAGAATACATGTTAAATTATTTAGAACTTTGGTTATCCATTGTAAACTCTTATAAAGCAACAAACATAATGTTTTGAAACAATATAACGCATACCTGCCTAGCTGGCATAGTTAGCTAACATGCTAGGATCGTTTTGAGGTAGAGTGCCGAGATGGGGAGATAGAGTTTCGAATCTCTATCAGGTTAACTGAGGGTGGATTTGCCTTAAATGGTTTTCCACTCTTCCACACAAATGCAGGTTCACTTCCTCTTAATTCAACCTTCCTTATTCTTAACCCATTAATGTAATTAGTACTTAAGTACATAACCCAAATGGGTAGTAAAACACTGTGCTAAATAAATAATATAATGTAATGCATGTATTTTGTTCATCAATATTTTTGATGTATTTTGTGCCTTTGAATATATAATATTTCATAATTAGATATTATATATGAAAAATGTGTATGATGCAAAAACATTTAGTAATAAATAAAATAATAGAATATTAGGAAAATGGTAGAGCACAAATAAAAGTAAAAACATGAAAATGTATTTACACACTCAATATTTCGATGCTCTAATAGCATCAAAATATTGAAGTGTGTAAATTTGTGTTGCGTGTTTTTATTTTATTACTACTTCCTGGGGAAGATGCTATAATAGCAACGAAATATTGAAGTGTGTAAATATGTGTTAGTGTTTTTACTTTTATTAGTGTTCTACCATTTTCCTAATAATCTATCATTTTATTTATTACTAAATAATTAGATATTAATTATATTAGTTAATTTAATATTTTTAACTTATCTAGGCTTTCTTAAATAAATGTTATACAATCAGTTAATTGTTAGTTATGTAATCTGTTCATAATCAACCTCGGTGTTCTTGGAGTATATTGCTCATCTCAGGACCTTATGTTTCCGAATTCAAATCAAGCCATGGTCACCTGATTTTTCTTGAGGGATAAAAATATGTTGCATAACTTCCTAAGTAAGCCGTCGACCCCATTTTGATTGTAGCATGTAAATAATCCTGGAAGGTATGCGAAACTACCAGCCCAGCAAAATTGGTAGACCCTTTTACTCTCACTTATAGAAATCATTGTGTGTTGATACAATCAGTTAGTTCAGAAAGTTTACGTTAAATACACCAAACAAATTTAAAAAAATATAACATGTTCATATAGATTTAGTGGTACTTTCCCTTTTGATGATGAAGATTGCGGAACTAATTTTCTTAATGTTTTTGGTGACAACTGAAGGTTCTACAAAGGCACAGTTCCTCGACTGGGCCGGGTGTGTGCTGATGTGGCCATTACCTTCATGATCTATGATTCATTTATGGATCTATTTAACAAGGTTTGGAAGTGATCAGTCTATGAGATACCAGAGCTATTAGCATATCAACATTCCAAAAATCTGGTAAATATCACACTCACTTAAAGATAATAATTGCAATGTGGGTAATAAGTGTTGGGTTATAGATAACTATGGTATATTTTAGTACAGGTAAAGTCAGCTGATCAATCAATAGTATAATAATTATAAATAAAAATACATCTTTGCATTTATATTATTTTACTTAATATAGATACAAGTAAGTAAATTTGTTTAAGAAATCTTAAAGTTCCCTTAGCTATTATAAACATAGAATTTTTCTTATCTATTAGAATTTAAAGATAAATTTAAATTATGTCATTATGTGCCTTTGAATTTATGATAAAATACTTCCTGATACATTAGAAATACCTTCTCAATTTGAATTTAAAGCACATGAAAGTACTCGGGCTTAGTGGAATTAACTTACTTACATCCATTACTGTTTCCAGCCTGTTGCCTGGGTCACTTTTTCATTCAAGCCATATATTTTACAATGTTGACATGCATTTAATTTAAATATAAACTGGAACAAAATATATATATATTTATACACACGAGGGTGATCCCAAAAGTAAGGTCTCCTAGGGGCTGCGGGTGTAACAAAACTGTTTTGGCGGCTGTTGAATATCTGTTGTGATAGGGAGTTCCCTTGCGCCTCCCTGTGAAGCTCAGTCTGGTCCTGGCAGCCATTGAGAATGGAGCTCCCGTGGAACTTTGTTGCCAAGTGCTAAATCCGTGCTGTTATTCGGTTTTTGAATGTGAAAGGCATTACACCTGTTGAAATTCATTGCCAGTTGACCGAAGTGTATGGCGAGTTGTGCATGGACATCAAAAATGCTCGCAAATTGTGTAGGGAGCTTATAGCCAGTCGTAATGAAATTCATGATGAGCAAAGGAGTGGGAGACCATCAATTTCCGACGAGACAGTTGAGAATATCGAGGAAAGCCTCCGTGAAGATCGATGGATCACTCTGGATGATCTTTGCATTTTGGTCCTTGAGGTGTCTAGGAGCACCATACACAGGATCTTAACCGAAAAATTGCAATATCGGAAGGTTTGCTCTTGATGGGTTCCACAAATGCTGACAGAAGATCACAAGCGGCAACGTGTTGATTCTTCCCGCGAGTTTCTTCGCCACTATGCGGACAATGAAGACTTTTTAGACTCTATAGTCACAGGAGAGGAAACCTGGCATTTCACTTCACCCCAGAGACGAAACAACAATCGCGGCAGTGGCGGCATTCCTCTTCTCTGAAGCCGAAAAAATTCAAACAAACACAGTCTGCCGGTAAAGTCATGACAACCGTCTTTCGGGATCGAAAGGGAGTATTGTTGGTTGACTTTATTCCTGCTGGAACCACAATAAACGCTTATCGATATTCTTAAACTCTGAAAAAACTCAGACGTGTAATTCAGAACCGGAGAAGAGGAATGTTGAGCAAGGGTATAAGCATTCTCCATGACAACGCTCGCCCACACGTCGCTCGTCAAACTGTCGAGCTTCTGAAAAAGTTTGGATGGGACATCATCAGACACCCACCCTATAGTCCGGACTTGGCACCCAGTGACTATCACCTGTTCCCTAAGTCGAAAGAACATTTGGCAGGACAGCGATTCAGCTCCGACGACGAGGTGAAAGAAGAGGTTCAATGATTCCTCAAGGACATGGCTGTGAGCTGGTATGAGATGGGAATACAAGAGCTGCCACAGCGTCTACAAAAATGCATCGACCGAAATGGGGATTATGTAGAAAAATAAGTAATGTTCAAACTTTAAAAAATGTAAAGATTATGTCAAATACATTTTTTTTTTGAATTAATAAAAAATAAGAGACCTTACTTTTGGGATCACCCTCGTATATATATATAACACACACCTGTTTCAAAATTTGTATTAAAAGCTATCTTTATTTTGTTTTATTTCAGATTACACAAGAGTAGCTAGATTGGTTGACAATTGAGAAGAAGTATAATTTTATAAAGCTAGTCTTATATTTAAACTGGTGCATTTGATTTAAATACATTCTAGTTGTTGATGTACAGAGAGTTCAAAGATATATTTATTTAAGAAAAAAATTGTTACACATTATTTAGAAACATTGAACATTAGTATGTTCATTATATTGATATTATCTTGCTTTTAATGTTTGGTTAGAAAGTTTATACTTAAAAAATTAAAACAAAATTTTACATTTGTGTTTAAAGGGTGTTGAATAAGCATCGTATTTGCTTAGGGGATGCTTTTTTTTTAGAAATTCTTGAGCTGATACATTGACAAACAAAATACAATGTTGAACACTAACTTTCACTAGTTATAGATGGCTTTCTCAGAATATAAGAAACTACCATTTATTTTGGTTTTCTGAGGAAGCCAACTGTAACTCACAAAACTTGTGTTTATTGTGTCTTTGTATGCACGATTGGGTTAGCTTAACAGTTATTCAAGCATTGATCACATAAAGGTGCTTGATTTCCGACTTCTAACTATATTCTAGCTCACTGTCCTCATATACTGTTTTTTCTCTGGAATTTAAAAAATATATATTTAAGATATTGCATTTGAGTTAGATGCTAGTATCCCAGCTGTGTTTGAGTACCTGAAAAATATGTACAAGGGAAAAATGTTTTAATATAGCAACACATTTAATGTAAATAGACTTGATAAGGAGAGACTGTAAGTTGTGTCAGTGGCGCGTCCAGTGGAGGCAGGTCACATAAAAAATTTGCATTTAAATAAGCATTTTACAAAAAATTAAATATAGCGTACAACTATAATACAGAGCAATTACAATTAGTAAAATGCATAGGAACAGTTGATGTGCACCTGTAAAAACGAGAATATTGGCATCAGTCATTGACATTTTTAGTCTTTTTCTGTATCATTTACTAAATACAACAATTTATTCTCCATTTAATGCTATTTTACAAAGTAATTACTTAGATGTTTTTACAATAGCTACAAATCTAACTATTCAAATCCCGCCGTCCAAGAGAGCAGTTACAATAGGTGAAAAATAATAATTTCAAAGAGCCTCTATATATTTAAATTTGATTTTTTTACTATGGTATATTTTTTCCAATCTTCTTTTGAAAATAACACTGATTTTGATTTATAATTTATACTATATAAAAGACTGAAAAATGTATTTTGGGTTTGAATAGCCTGCAAAATGTAGACAATTAATAGATTTGATTTATTAGGACCTACCTACCTGCCTCCCTCCCAAAAGTAAATTTCTAGTTGTGCCACTACATTGTCTTCTTATTTTGTCAACTTTTTTTAGGGGATATGTTTCTAGAATCACAATCTATTCAAGGTTCTCTTCAAATGTTTTTTTTGCTGACTTTTTTACTTAATGCAACATTCTATTTTTCATTTCTGATACTTGCTAATAATAAAATACAGGGATATATAAATATTTATTATCAATCTAGCTGTTTAAGAAATCTTTGTTTGGCAGAAACATTTTGACAAAAAAAACACATTCCAAAACCACGCATTTAGAGTTAAAACTTTTCCTGTGTGCTGATAATTAAAAAATTAAAGTTCATTTATATTCACAACCAATAGAATACGCACATGGAGGAGACTGAACAGATGGCGTAAATAGTGTATACTGATCATCCGAATTTAAATAAAACTAATGAGTTTGGCATACTATATTGTTAAATGAGCTTGGGTGATCAGGAGACAGGATGAAGAGAGGAGTTTATCAAATATTGGGTTTGCACTTCTGTCATAATTTAGTTATTAGTTGATTAGACAGTTTCGATATGTTTAGCTATAATAAGCTAGATTTGATTTAAATTCAAGTAAAACACATTACTAATACAATATGGTTCACAATGCATATTCATTTATTTCATATTGCATTCCTCTTCTACTCTGGCTTTATGATTATCATAGGTACTTGCCTATTTCTTAATAACATGTATTTCCTTTTAACCTCAATAACTTTTATATTCACGACTTTGCATTGATACTGAGAAAATTAATAAATAGGCAATAACTAAGGCTACTTATCTAAAAAAAATTCATAAGCTATATATAAAATTGAATACACTATAAACCAACTACAGAAATTGTACATTATCTAGTACCAAAAGTCTGTGAACAGTGTGATTGAAAGTAATGTGATTTAGATTTATTTGCATCACTTAAAAATATTAGTTAACCCAACTATTATTGTCTAAAAGCAAATTGGTGCCATTCCAAATATTAACATAATAGATATCTCTAGATACAAAATAAGTGTAGTGAAGGTGTATTTTGTCTATAATTTGATATTTAAAAGCCAATGTTATTATTTTTCTCCAAACATATGTTCTCATACCTTAATCTATTCCGGGATAAATATTACCATCAAGTAGACTAGTGTGGTTGTTATTTTATGGTGCTCACTCATGTTGACTAGGTAAAGTAGTGTAAAATAAAAGCGGATGAAACTGTAGGTACATAATTGTCTACTTAAAGGAAGACGAGGTTAATTTAACTTTGATAAATTAATATTTTTAAAGATTTTTATTAAAAAATTTTCCCGCCCGAGTTTCAGGAACATATTTCCTCAATTTTTTCCCGGTGTTTTGGATTCCAAACAGGCCTAATTTAAAATAACTTGATTTGAAAACATTGAAGCCCATCCCATGGTGTTGAAGTCTAAAAATGTCAAAAGCATTAATTTTGTCCTGTAGGGGAAATTAATTTAATTTGGAGATCTCAATTGTATGAAGGACAATACTCTTGTGCAAAATTGGTTTTGGTTTTTGTAGTCCAGTCTACATATGTAAGGTGTGAATGACACCTTTAATGGAAGAAACATTTGCTCAAATGTATTACTATGTACTCCCTTTAGCATTGTTGGGGATAAAACCAACAAATCACACCTTTTTCAATTTTATACTAACAAATTTCCTTAAAAATAAAAAAATTTCAAATCTAGTTTGAAAATCTATTTTATATTAATCTAAACTCAGGCTTATCAAATTATTGGCTTATGGATTTCACTACTTTTATTGTGTAGTAACATTTTAAATCTAAACTATTAATGTCCACAAATTATACTAGTTTGAGCATTATATTTATCATTCATTTTATTTTAATTGGTGTTGATAGCCATTCATCTTGCTCTTTTTTACTTAATAATATTATTTAAATTACTTTTTCATGTTCGGAGAGGTAAACAGGTTTTTTTTACAGTTCCAATCATTTAAATTGCTGGACAATTCATGTTTAGTGCTACCTTAAGCTGACTAATTTAAAAAAATATGAATTAAGTTCCAAAATATATTTACATAAAAATAAGTATCAAATAGAAAACTTAAAGCTGTTATTTTAGTTTTGTAACATATCTTTATTCTACATTCACATACAAGACACACAATACTATACTAGTCACGGTTCCAAGGGTGGAGCTCACACTACTTGGCTGCTTGAATGTGCCACCAACCCTACTGTCTTGGCAAGCATTCAAGGAGGAGGTAGTGAGTGTCCCATTGCAATGTTTCCCCTCTAACTGCTTGTTTGCAGTCAGCCCTTGTTATAGTTATAGAACTGTAAAAACTCAATTTTTTTAAGAACAATTTACATCTTCTATTGGTAGCTAAAAATATAGCCTATACCTATTTTAATTTCAATATATGTGATATATATTTCAAATTTTGTATTAAATAGTATTCCAGATCACATAAAAGAGGATAAATTAACATTTAAGATTTTTTTTATAAAATATAGATTCTTCTAATTGCTGGATTTTATTAAAATATATTATAGATGTTGTTGATGTAAAAGCAGCTCATAGATATACTTATTTTAAATGTTTTTTGTTTTAAATTTTATCTTGTTAAATTTAAGCAAGGGTTTGCAATACTTTATGTTTATGTTTTATGGTTGTTTTATTGTTATAAAATGTATATAAAATATACATTTTAGATTAGTGTGATAAGATATACCTAACATGTTTTAAAAATAATCTATAAAGGTAATTGTTTGTATAGTAAGATGAGAACGTTTTAATGCCAGCAAAGTTTGTTTAATAAAAGACCATTGTGGAACAAAGAGGTTCTATAGTTTGAAAAAGAAACAAGATAAATCTTCCAAAATCAGCCTAGTTGATTTTTATTTTATCATATGATCATATAGATTTTGCTATAAAAGGTTTTTTTTAAATATCTTTGGGATAGTAACTTTTAATCTGCATTTCATTAACTACAGTAGCCCCATGGCTTCTTTGGTGCTGACTGACAGCTCACAGCTGACTGCTGACAGTCAACATTTAGGTATATACCTAAATTTTGAGCGTCAGAAGTGACAGCTGATAAACACATGTTTTTGCATATCATTTGGTTCGGCGTAGGGATACATAATTTGGTCTGGTAACTTTTCAAAGCCGTCAGCAGTCAGCTGTGAGCTGTTAGTCAGCACCAAAGAAGCCATGGGGCTACTGTAACTATGGTAGAATTAGTGAAAATTCTTCTCTAAAATAATATAATGTTGTGATGGGCAGTAAATTCTCAAAACTTGACTCCAATATAAAATATTTTGAAAATTTTAAATAAACATGTTTGCTGTTAGTAGCTCATCTATGATGTATCACAATTCATTTTTTATATATATATATATATATATATTATAAGAGGTATAATTCACCATAGTATAATTTCTTAAATACATTCCAATTAAACAATACAATATTGTGATGGTAGGTAATTATCTAAATTTGAATCTCAAAAAATTTATGTTGATGGTTTTAAAGAAATATAGGCCTATATTATTTTAATAAGTAACTCAAACGTTATGGATTACAATCTAATATAGAAAATTACTAAAAACATTCCTCTAAAATAATATTTTCTGATGGGCAAATATTCTTTCACATTTGAATCCATTAAAAATATGTCGAGAAAGATTTAAAAAAAATACATATAAAAACTAAACCATTTTTGTATAATAGTTAGAATAAAAATTAAGAATTTAAAATATGTAATGTTGAAATGCATTCAAACTATAGTGGAAAATGTAAAGCTGTTATTAAAGTTGTTTAGAGGATCAATAAACTTTTATGTATCATTGTTTAAAACTATTTATTTAACTATTCTGGCATTCCTACTCAATTTTTCAAGTTGTTTTATATTAGTTTATTATGGCATCTACTGATAGCCATTATTGTTAGTATGCATGCACTTAAATATTACCTTGGTGTCTATTCGAATTAAAACCATAGGTATCACTGCACAAAGTGCACTCTCGACTCAACTGTCAAGTTGCATGAATATCACCCTTGATGTGTGGTTGATGATTGTATAAAAAATAAATAGTTGACAATTCATTCACTATTTTTCTATCAAAATATATATTTGGAAGACTGTACAGGGAAGGTGGATAGAAACACATAAAAGAAAGAACACAATTTGGCTTTTACAATGTAAAGAAGAAAGCAGTTCACACTTTGCATTGCTGTTATTGGAAAAAGAGAGGAGAAAATTGATCGTTACCGCCTAATACCCCAACCTAGGTTTTATTCTAATAGAACTTATCAGGATGGAGTGTGAAACGCACAAAGCAACTTCCTAAAAAAGGAAACAAAAGGGAAAAAAAGAAATCTTTTAAAGAATGAGGACAGAGGAACATGTGTAAAAGGAATAACATAAATAATAAACACTGAAAAGGAACATTGGATGTGAAAATACATCAATTTATTCGATTTTCTTTAAGCCTAAATTAATGTTAAGATTATATTAAACAGTTAATCTCATTAATTTTTTATTTTTTAAATCCTTTTCACAGAAACCTGTATACCAAAATTAATCTGGAAAGTTAATGGGGAAATCCAGGTGATAGACTATATTCAGAAAACTATCCCTGGCGGTCGGGGTTCAATCATCAGTTCCGGCAAAGATTTATCTGATTACCAAACCCTTCCTTCACCTCTGACAAGACATCTTGTGTATGTGAGGAATGCCAGGCCTCCACCG
>CABFVX010005838.1:0-46249 GCA_902151425.1 Timema shepardi
CTCCCCCCCCCTCCATGGCCGTGTAGAACCAAGAGTTTCCCTACCGACCTAAAACCAGCACTTTATAGTGTCAAGATACGTCCTCCTCAGATACAAACATGCCCGTTGAAGGTAATGAATCCTCTAACAGGGTGAGAAGGACCAATGGGAATAAGGAAAGAGAGACGTGTGAGAGAGAAGGAAGGAATATATCACGTGATGTCAAACCGAGCTCTCATAGATCTAGTGCCCTTTATTTTCGTTTAAGGCGATCGACCCTTTTCATTTGGCGGGAAATGCAGAGCCATGGGAACAAACGGTTATCTTCAAGAGTTTATATTGTTTTGCAATATTATTTTCAGAAACGGTTTGTTTAAGAATAGAAGCATGTTGATTAGGTTATACTTCTATATACACACCTCCTCTATAATTTTAACACTGATAAAATATCGATGAAATTGGCATTCTTCAATAGAAAACTCCCGGCTTCTTAACAGAAAATAATAAAATGTAACAATTAATAAACATCGATACATTATCTTAGAAGGGGTGTTAAAAATATTAACATAAATATTTCATTCGAGCTCAAGAAAATTGACATTTCCAATCGTATGATTTATCCGCAAGACCTATCATGTAGCTAGCGTCATCTACGGTTTCCGTGATACATCTGTTCTTGTTGACGCGGAAGAATACTTTGGTCAGTTGAGAAGCCACACCTTTCACCCTCCCGCCCACCATCCCTGAAAATAGGTTTTAGACTTGCACTCGGCAGGGCCGAGGGCCTTGATCTTTATTTATCCACAGTCGTGTAGGGTTACTAGGGAAGTACGTTCACATTACTAAGCCGAGTGCCCGACTCGGGGAAACTGTCCGTGGTCTGTGATCCAGGCCCATTGCACGGCCCGTTAAATAGTAAGTAAACCAAGGACAATATTGTAGCGTTTAGCATATAATGATCCTGTATCAGGATTATTATCAATATTTGCTGTGTTATAATTGGTTGTTAAATATTTTATAAACAATGTGTTGATTTGTTAGGACTATTGATGTTGATCTATATCTCACTCTAGACTATATGTAAAATAAGTGGTTATTCCATATACATCAAGTCCTCAACTTACACGACTGGTTCATTCCGAGTGTTTTTCGCGCAAATTGAATAACCATGTAGCCTAAGTCAAATGGTGATTTAATAAGATGTGTGTTTTGAAATATATGTTTCATTCCAAGGGAAATTAAAACAAAACACGCTATTTCTATGGAAATAAAACGTTGAAAAAATGCAATTTATTTACACTAATACCTGAAGAAATCAAAATGGCGCTGACACTATCAGCTATGTGTTAGATTATCAGGAATGCCATCTATTATATTTTCCACTCTACCACCACACACATGCGGGTACAATTCCTCTAAATTCAACCATCTTCATCCCTAATTCATTAACGTAATTAGTACATGTGCGTATATCCTGAACAATGAACATGTAGTAAGACGCTGTGCTAAAATAATATATTACTTGGTTACCATCCAGCTAAACAGGTGTAGAGTAAACACGTCTGTAACGACTAGCCTGAACAATGAACATGTAGTAAGACGCTGTGCTATAATAATATATTACTTGGTTACCATCCAGCTAAACAGGTGTAGAGTAAACACGTCTGTAACGACGAACTAGCGGATGAATACTGATGAAAATTGTCTTACAACAATTCATTGTTACGAAGATAAAGTTGGTCGCTGCTGTATGATGCTGACTATTTTATAGTTGAAATTTACTTTATCAATGCTGATTGTAGCTGAGAGTCGAGGGATTCTTTCTTTTCGACACAAATATCAGATTGAAAAAATGCAAATATATATTAAATATTACAACTTATTGCAAAGACTACGCTTCAGTGTAGTTTAATACGAGTGTGGTTTTATTAAGTCATGTTTCACCGCCGTGTATCAATGAAATTAAATCTGTAGACACCCACGTTAACGCTCGTAGTTTATAAAAGATATGACTGAGATCTACTTTTATACAAAATTTGCCATCGGTTGAACTTGACAAAATAAGACTAGAAAAAGTTTGTCCTTTGCGGTTATTTGTTGGTCTGTACGGCATTAGGTTTGAAAATAATCCACTGGTCGCAAATTAGGGCTCAATCTTTTTGTATTCGCTTTTCTCACTATCAGAATGAAACTCTATTGAAATTCCTCCTAGTTGGATCTCCCAAAGAAGGGTTTTTCTTCGAAAATGAATTTTAGACTCAAAATAAAGTACCAAAATAGATGTGTTACTTTGGTTCAAACAAGTATTTTTTTAAATTATGGTAAAATGACGTTTTGTTGTTGTTCTAATTCGACTCACCACTTTCGTAAAATATGAATGAGTCTAGGCTGGCATCGAACTCGACTGCTACTGGGCCCTTAGTATTGACAGTTGATTTAAGTCCTTCTTCATCAGCATAGGATATATCTGAATAGTCTTGGAGTATGACATAATTGTCACTACTATTGAAGCTGCACGTTCCAAGCTATGGCACACAGGATTAGATTACTATGCTCTCTGAGCACATACATCACAAACAAGGCACAAATAAAAGTGACTAATGCGTAGTCTACAATGCATACAAATATTATGACTATCTATGTTCATTTAAATTAGTTGAAAAATGACACCTGGACACGAGAATTGAACCCGGGACCTTTGACTTAGCACACCAATGTTATATCACTGAGTTATCCAGGACTCCCCCTGGTAAAGTATTGGTGCACTAAGCCAAACGTCTCGGATTTGACAGTCGTATCCAGGTATAATTTTCAAAATTTACGATTATGATGTTTGATGTGGCTATAAAAACTCGCAATTAAAGATCAGAAAATGAAATTTTGTGGCTTACCTTAATGAATAAACTGTATTATATAGTTTTTCAGCTTGTTTTTAAATATTAAATTTTGCGTGGACACTCTTTAAACATACTCCATGTGGCAGGAAACAAATATTAAAATAATATTGCAATTTGTTATGCAAATAAGCCTCTTTGCAAGCATGTATATTAAACCCCAGGGGTAAATTTTATATAAAAAAAATCCTTAGGATTCAAAATTTAAAATGGTGGCTATTTTGAAAAAATAGACTCTGAGACTCTGATTAGAAAAAAGTTAGTTTGGCTAAATTGTTGAGTAAGGCATTACATTCAACTAATTTCTAAATCATGAAAACGATGAAGACTATTATAGAAATATCTGATTGAAAACAATTCGTAATTTTAATTATTTCTCAGTTTGGCTTTCGATTTTCAAATTTTAAATTTTAGTTTGGCTTATTACCATGTTAAACATCATTCCACACTAATTTTGCGCCCCTGAGCACGATGGTGATCTTATAAATAGTGTCAGATTAAAAGTGGTGGTATTCTGCTAAACCTAAAACTAAAATAAAAATAATGCGAACCATTTTAATTTCTTACATTTTACAAACACTACCCGTGCCATCCACAACAACCAACAAGGTTTGTCGTCAGATCACGTTGTTTTGCTGTGAATTATCATTGTTCATTTTAGCTACTTATTGGTTTT
Organism: Timema shepardi; assembly: GCA_902151425.1. Lineage (NCBI taxonomy): Eukaryota > Metazoa > Arthropoda > Insecta > Phasmatodea > Timematidae > Timema > Timema shepardi. The sequence continues at coordinate 3,550 of CABFVX010005838.1, forward strand.
TTGAGTGTAACAAAAGTCAGAACATGCCTTCAGGTTATTGCTGATGCTCTTCATTCCCTGTTAACTGAAAGCCATCCCATCTCAGAAAAAACAATCCCTACACAGGATTGAGTTATAAAGCCATCTAAAATTTCCCCAACCTTCTACTTTTAGCTTCAAGTACTCAACCTAATAAACCATATCCTAGCTTTTGTTAGATATCTTTGCCATGGGGACTACCAGTTGTTTAAAGAATACCTAAAAATGACACAATGGTTCTTCCCTTTTGGCCATTTCCACTATACTCGTTGGTTAAGCGTCCACATGAAGGATCTTGAACAACTACCGGCCCTTTAATTTATCAACAGCTCAATCTTAGTAACTTTGTTATAAGAAAAACACACAATTCCTTCTCTGCTTTAGCAATTCACCAAGCTCCTGATTAGCACAATGCTTAACTAAAGGGAAGCGGTGGAGCAATTAGCCCTTTGCAAAATCCAATTTCACTGCGACATTAGACAATTGCTGGACCTGAAGCAGCCTGACTTGTTTCAGAGTTTAACGAAGAATTTGATGGTCAAACAGTTTCATCATCATGAACTGTATGAGACTTATCAACGGAAATTTGTGATTATTATTATGGAAATGATGTGTCACATGTTAATAAACCAACCTAAATTTGAAATTTGAAAATCAGACATGATTTTGAAAAAAAAAATATATATAATAGGGGTAACTTTAATGGGACTTTTTTTAAAGTTCACCATCGTTTTCAGCGCTAAAAATAAGTTGGTAAATATACTTTACCCCAAAATACAACCAACACATTTAAAAAAAATTAAAAGGTATTTTTTTCAAAATTGCCGCTATTTTGAATCCTAAGAGAATTTTTTTTGATCCCTTTCTAAAATTGTTCCCTTAGATCTATTTTACATTCCTACAAAGTGGTTTGCTTGGTTAACAAAGTGCAGTAACATATCAGCTACCACCTGGTCTAATGCAGACCAAACGACGTGTGTAGTTTCTTTTACATCTAATGTGAGACTGACTTCCTAAACCACGTGAACAATTGTTATTATCTTGAATATAATTTAATATTGAATATATTATTCATTAGATTTCTGTTTAACTTGAGCCCCAAGGGAATATATTAACCACAAATTCAAAGAGAAATTATAAGAAATATTTCAATTTGAAACTTACCTTTCCAGTGTATGGATAATGGTCGTCAGGGTTGATTCCCTGGATGAGGATGTAGTTAAAAGTATGGTGTAGGGTTCCACTGTCGCAACCCTTGAGACCGTACTTGGAGGAACAGTCGATGACGTTTTGCTCACTCAGGGAGATCAGTTTTGGATAGGACAAGCGCACCTGCGATTCCACTGCTGCAACCTGTCAAACATTCACATTATAACTTGACATTTTCCGATAGTTTAAAAGATACTAAAACAATAGTCCCTTATTCATATACTTCGTAAATATGTTTAATAAAGTTGATACGTTCATTAAACCAATACATCTTCCCAATGAGCTTAATCATGTTTGCGGAGCGGTTAAATTCGTAACTTTTTCGAATAACTTTTAAAATAATTCATCCTGTAGGGATTATAGCTCTACTCACTGCACTGAAAGCCCACCAAGCCCCACAATCTCCCTGGTCCTTGACTTCTGTGACGTAGCCTTCTTCGACCCAGTTCAGGTATACTGAGCGTGGTGGTATCGTTGTGCTGCTGGAGGCTACTTTGGAACTGCGGGCGACTTTGGAACTACGGGTGACATTCGAGTGGCGGATGGTTGGCTTGTTCTTCATCCGTTCTTCACGAGTCTGAAACAATGACAAGTTTACTGTACAACGAGTATAAGCCTCTTTAATGCAAACAATTAAGAAATATACTAAACGGATGTTAATAAATTAATTATTTTAAAATGTTCAGAAACCCATCAATGAATCTGGTTCATGAGGCGAGTTAGCTACTAGTTGCAAATAAAATTTAAAATTTTATATTTATTTTATTATATTCACCCAATATGTATCTTTTAAAAAGATTGTCCCACAAAATATCTTGAAGACTTTTGGGAAATAACCAGTTAGGTTATAACAATTTATACATGCTATTATTATGCTAAAGTTCCTGACTGCAGATCCAGGTGTCCCGGGTTTGATCCACGGTTCTTCTAAATTTTTCTGTGAAGTAGTGGGTCTGGAACAGATTCAACTCAGCCTCGTGAGGGACAAAGGAAGAGTCACTTGAATGGGGGAAAAAATGGCGACTCTAGTATATAAAACCAGGGTAAACGTCTGGAGGGTTTGTTGTGCTGACCACATGACACAATCTACTGATGAGAACTAGCATTATCACACTTTACCAGCAGACGGAGGTCGCTCGGTCAGTGTAGCTCAATCGCAGCCTGACGCCATGGAGTTTTTTAAAATGCTTTTATTATATATAAAACTAATGGAACTAAATGAGATTCAAAATAAGACTCTTTCGATGTGTTTCTAAACGGCTTTGTTACACATATTTAGTCAAACTATTCTTCCCTTGCTAGTTTAAATATTTGTTAATTATCAGGTTCCCTCTATTGTGGCTATATAATAGACGTACCTTGTCAGCGAACTTATTGACAGCCATCTTGAAGCTGACCAGTCCTTGCTCGTACAACTTGTTATGTTCTATGATCATGTTCCGGTTTTCTTGGAAGATCTGGAAGCGAGAGCTTTCTTCTTCAGCATTGTTGTACTGCTTCTGGTGTTTAGTCTGAAATTAATTATATTTATAAGAATATCATCTGACAGCATATTTGTGTCTAGCTCTTTATAACTATTTAGTTTACAAAGCTATCGCTGGATGATTAATTGGACAACTATGGTCTACTATCTTAGAAATTGTGTTGGAATGGTAGACTCAAAAAAATCGCATGGCGTGACCTTTAATATGGTGTACAGCCCCGAGAGAGAGAGAGAGAAGTTGATTATAGTAAATAAATTGGCCTAAACTCTAATCAAATAACAGTGGTACAAGGAATTTATGTGACTCATTATTATCTGTAAATACAATAGCGCCAACGCTGTGTTTAAAATAGGAAATAAATTTGTTTCGGTAATCCATAAAATCAAGTTGTTATGGAAAAAAGGAATACATCCATTGAATGAAGTATAAGTTAAGGAGCTTATGAATATTTCACCTTCACAAAATAAAATATCCAAAAGAAAATGTTTCAGTGAATTCGAAAATATAGTAGAAAATAAAATACAATAAAAAAGTTTAATAACATGATAAACGTTTTTGAGATATGTTGACCAATATTTTTTTATTTTTCATATACCATTTTTATAACACCAGGCATTCAAAAGAACACCAACCTTTTAAAATAAAGATAGAGATTTATGTATTTATATAAATGATGTATAGATTTGTTTGGGTACGTTATAAAAATGTATGAGTAGCTATAAATAATCATTAGTTGTAACCAAAAGATATATAAAAACGTAACCTTATTATGCTATTTCCCACCAAGCTAATGTCGTACAAAATTTGGGTTCATTCAAAAAGATTCATACTTGGAATTTGACACAAAAATAAATTCCCCCTACAGACTCCTTGATTCCTTATTCTTATGGTGCCTAAATATTTTGCCATTGAAAGCACGATCAATATATTTAATGCTTTTATCACATGATAATGTGTCAATTTTTTTAAACTTTACCTTATCGAACTAATACAAACAAAATCATTTCAAGAAATTCGGTAGGATTTATGAAAATTAAATACGTATTGAAAAATGGGGCTACTTTCTTTACTGCCATTGAATGGTACGAGTCAACGAAATTGTATTAAATCGGAACGGTCTTTATTCCAGATTTTATGGAAACTAAACACACCATAGCAGTATAAGGGGGAGTTTGGTGTCAAAGCCCCTTCAAAATGACAAATTACCTAAATTATTCATTGAATATTTTATATAATATACAGAGATAAAATCAAATTAATTCCCCTTCATTATGACCAAGCATTGTTAGTGAAGGAAATCTGGAAACATTGTGTTTTTAAGGAGTGTTTTGGATCCATACTATATAAAGAACCTTGTTATTGTTTCGACTATATACACTATTTAAACATTTTTCGTCAAGTGTTGGTTACAAAATTTGTGTTTTAAAACTCATAAAAGTATCCACTATTGGAAAGTAGACCAATGTTTGTTTTTGCTGTTAATTATCCGTGATAAAACTAGAATGAAAGCTTGTCAATGAAGAAGGGAAACCATTCCAAATTTGTCACAAAACCAACATTTGAAAATCTGTTAGATGCTAACACTAGGGATTGATAGTACAGCAGTTGTTGGCCAACTTTTTGTACTACCTGGCAACTTATGTCACTTTAATCAATATGTTAAACTGATAATTTTCAATTATGTCGTCACTCTTTAAAATATTTAGTGATAAAACAAAACAATGTTCAATGCCAAATTAATTTGGTTTATTATCTACTAACCAATTACTAGAAAAATCCAGTATATTGAACGATTATGAATTTTCTTTAAATCCCCCTGAAATTTTTAATTATAATTTCAAGGTCTGTCATTAAAACAAATAAAAGCCATAACAATTTAATCCCTGGAATGGCGTAGCTTTATAAAATTATGAAAATATTACCTATTACGAAAATGTAATGGAAATGGAATGCTCCAATCAATATCGATATTTAGTTAGAAGTACATTAAACGTACATATCCCCTTAAAACCTCGAGATAAATTTCTTCAATATTTATCATAATTGTAATTGTTTGTACATACAATAAAATAAAAACAGTCCCGTAATCATTTAGTTGCCAATGATTAAACTAATTTTACCATATGCTTTCTTAAATCTAATTTACTCTTAGGTCGTAATTTGTGTGTGTGATGAGTTTAGAGTTCACTATTTGTAAATCAATTTTTGTTCGTTGTTTGAATTACTATCTATTGGTTGTGTGCTCTAACAATAATAGTGCTAAGTTTATTGTTTCCTCTACTCTCTAGCACAGGGGTGGGCAACATCTTTTCCAAAATAGACACAATTGTGGCGAATGAGAAGTGAAATTTACCACATCATGTAAAAATTGAAAAATTAGGGTGCTCAAACGAGTATTTAAATCAACACACTGTTTGAACAAGAGTATTCAAAATACGTACACTTTAACTATTCAGTTACAATTGATTTGGACACAAATGATTAAAACCATTCAAATAGAAAATGTAAAACAATTTAATGTGAAATTTGGCAGTTCTTTTATCTGGAAAGTTGCAGGAATATTATCGTAATGTCTGAACTCAATGCCCATCTTAATTCCGCCTACATATTGATATCAACAATTTGAGATATGTATTTATACTTGATGAATCTCATCGTAGAGAACGTCGATTCATACAACCACGATGATCCAAACATGGAAAATAATTTTGAAATGCCCGATTTCAAAATTGGGAGATTGTTATCAGCTAGAATAGATTTACACATATCTGTGATTGAAGAACACAGGTAAATTTTCAAGTGTTCCAGACTGTGAAGAGAAAGCAAATCATCTTCAAGTCCACGCTTGTCCAAAGAAATAAGGGGGAAGATATCTTTGCTTGGATTTGTAATATCAAGGTGGAATGGATCACGCAATAATTCAAATACTAATTTGAAGGCATTGAAATCAGGGAAACGTGATTAAAATTTCTAGGTTAGGTTTTTAATCCAGTTTACGTAAAGTTCCCGCTTCACGTCGAGTAAACCACACTCCTCATTTTTTTCTAAAAATATAGTAGGTTCTCAAAATGTGTCGAATCGCCCCTCCAAATTTATACCAGAATGAAATCCAGTTTTGACTTGAATACTTGAATGTGCTCTGCAAGCTCACATATTACTTTGCTCTTTCTCTGCTGCTTCACGTTTAGTTAATTCAAGTGAGCCATAGTGTCACACAGAAAATGTAAATCACACTGCCAAGAAGAATTCTCAATATCAGAAAATGTTTCTATCTGAACTTTCTCAACAAGAAAATCTCGAATTTGAGGAAGCAAATAGGTAAAACATTTCAGAACCTTTCTTCTACTCAACCATCTCACATTTGCGTAATCAGTGAAATCCTAGAAATCACAGTCACCACATTCTTTCAAGGTCTCAACAAACTGTCGATGGATGAGGGAACTTCCATTTCGGATGTAATTTACAATTTTCACAACCATATCCATCAACGTTTTAAACGTGTCGGTTTCAAGCATCTGAGCACACAAATTATCCTGATGGAGAATACAATGGAAGGGGGACAATTAGTTTCTTACACCATTCTCACTCAAATGATGCTTCAAACGAGAAACAAATCCTGACTTACTTTCAATCATTGCAGCTGAAATAATAATATAAGCTAGATAATAGAAGCTAGTTTTTTCAGATCCAGAACACATTTTTTTGATACTTTTAAAAAGGTTTTGAGTATATCAAGTAGCAAGTATGGCCTCGGAATCCACAAATTACAAGTTTTTCTTCACGAATTGTAAGATTGGGAAGCACAAGCCGAATCCAAAATATTAATTGCGTCGTGTCTGTAAAATCGGTTGATCCGTCCGGTGCTAAAGAAAAAAACAGTCATTTAATTGTTCAATTAGTTGCTATTCTAAGTTTTTAGATAGTTACAGCATTCAGCGAACAACTGTCCTGTGACTTAACTGCAAATTCTGCACTTTTTGGAGGATATCACTCTTCACCTTATATTCGTAGTTTTCTATCAAAGTTTCTATCACCGTGATAAAAATCTTTCACCATCTCCACATTGGAAAATGGTGTTTTTTTCAAGCCAAAATCCAGGCTGCTTTATAACTAGCTAACATCACCAATTCCTTGGACGAAAGAAACTGTTTCAGGCTTATCTTCTGATCTTGGAACTGTGATTTCAAACGGTTATTTTCACTGACACGATAACATCCATCAACTGGACATTTATTGTTGAATTCACTATGATTATTTTGAAAATGTTTCTTCAATCTGACTGTCTTATTCTCAATTAAACTTTTTTGCACTGGAGGCACACGGGATTTTCATTTACTTACGACACTACGAATTTTAGTTCCCAGCTTTCTTGAAAATTTCGCGTTACGCTCTTACATCCTATTTTTCTTTTTATCAGTAGGTTCCGAATCAATAAGTTTTTCTGCCTCATTCACCTCAGCACTATCACCTGCTGTTGGTTAACTTCGTTTTCGAATCACCCACTTATCCATCTCTCAAAAAGAATTCGCGAGAATTTTAAAATAACAGTTTTTTGTAAAGAAAAAAAACTAGAAAATAGTACTCATGTATCCGGTGAAAACGCGCCTCTTAAAATGTTTGTTATTACTTATTAGACAGCACCCGTTCAAGGTCGGGGCTAGACTAAATTGCAAGAACGAAAATAAGTAAAGGGGTGAATGGACCCCAATTAATGTGAAAAGTGAAATAGAAGAGGAATCACGAGTAACATTTTCCCTCAAGGTGCTTTTACACGAGGCCAGTCGATAGGCAAACTCAAATGGAGTCAGTCTACTACTGCCAGTTTATCAACTGACCTCGTGTAGTTGTGGCTTCATAACTCAATCCTTTTCCAGGAAAGGAGTTTTCCTTCTTTAAAAACCCAGTCTATAAAGTCATTTCTCTTTAAAACGCAGAGAGTTCTTAAATACTGTCCTTCGAATTGTTGGTAAAAGTGGGGAGGGGAATATTGCATGGCTGTGTTGTATCTATGCATTATTCCCAAAGTGGAATGCTTCCAATGATATACAGTAAATATCAAGTTAAAACAATGGTCCCACTATCAGGAAAAAAATATTTTTCTGTGAAAGCTAGCAAACTCAAATTCACCACACTTTTATAAACAATTCACCACATGTGGCGATTGGCGACGGGGTTGCCCACCCCGTCTTTAGCAGATATATGGTGAAGTAGAGTCTGCCATTTGTGGATATAATGCAGTATTTTCATTACTGTTTATTTGAGACATGTCTAAAGGGAAACCATTCAAAGTAGATACAATACAGAATTTTCATTAGGGCAGTAGATTTGAGAAATGGATGAGAGTGGATAAAATTCAATCGTCTCCTCTGTACATTTGATTAGACTCTGAAGTTTTTAATTTGTATAGTTTGTGGAAATATGAGTTAGCGCTGTGATAACTGCATATCGTCGTGAATATATGACGTGATAATATTAACAACTGGCTTTTATTATTTAGACAAGCAGTTTAAGAGAACCTTAGTATAGTCTGGATAAATAAATTAGTTACTATTTCCATCCGTAATTAATAATTGAAATAGAAAATATAAATAATTTAAATGTGAATTTGGAAAAAGAGAGGGGAGGGAAGAAAATACTCAACCGTTTGTGCTATTTTGATATTATATTAACACTTTTTGGTATCAATGCACGATCTCCTAAACTAAAAAGTAACGAGAATCCTACACCTTAGATATTTCCATGTGCTATAATATGCAACGAAGAAAACACATTCGCTTCAGTGACCGTGTAGTCTAACGCGCTTCTCTCGCAGTAGACTGCACTGTCGATAACGAGTAGATTCAGGTTCGAAGGTTCAAATATAGGTTGGGTGCACTGAAGATATTAAAAAGGTTTTCTACCCTCCCTCCACGCAGATGTGGGTACACTTCTTAGCAATATAACCTGCCTAATCTTTAAAACCATTAGCGTGATTAGTACATGAGTTTATAACCCAAACAGTTAGTAAACCCTAATGCTAGAAAAAAAGAGGAAAACACAACAACATTATATATTCACTAATACGAAAGTAGTCTACATTTCAAGACCGTGTGTAAAGTAAGCCTACTTAAACTTCCCTACAGATTTTTTCACCCAGTTAAGTTTATATTTCACTAACCTGTAACACCTATGAATATTATTATAGTATTTTAAAAATAAAGTAATAATAAAGATATGAACGAAACTTAACAAGTACTGTTTGTTAATTGAATTTGTAAATAATTTATTTTACCTTGAAAAGAGCCCAGTCAGAGTGTAGAAGTTCTTGGGTTGTTGACAGGGCGGTAACTTGAGCGATCGTCACCAGTAGCGCTGTCAGCGCTAATACGATCTTCATTGTCAACGTTGCTCACTGTTACTGCCAACAAACATTTCACCAGTTACAGTTTAAATACAGACAAAAAACAAACACAAACATAAAAGTTATTAATTAGTTGACGGATTGTAGTAAGAACAGAATAAAATCAATAATACTAGTATAGTTGTAATGTATTGGTTTGGATTAATCTAAATTATGTAAAAAGTTATGGATGAAGGTAATTTTTCTTTAAAGCAATATAGGTAGAGTATCCTTTTAAGATTCATCCGTGAAGAAACATGCGATTCCCAGAAAATATGTGAAAAGGATCTCACCCTGAAGTATATTTTTACACCATATTTCCTGGTAAAAGAGTAACTGCGTCAATTCCTGTTAAATGGAACAAGTTCATAGTATTTGGCAGAACACGCCATTTCTTTATACCAATAAGAAGCTATCCCTCACAAAACGTGTCGCCAGGACTCTGTCTATTGGTTAGTTTTTACATTGTTGACCAGGGGAGTAAATGCAAGGGGTATGTCATATATAAACCATTGTACGTATGTTTATAGTATTGCAATTGACGATTACGACGACGATGAGGAGGAGGACGATCTCCGGGACCTCGCTCACGCACGAGTCAGTCACAGTCCAACACATTATAATATAAGTCACTTCAATATCACAAGTGTGCAGTGATAAGAAACATTTAACTGAAATATGTGCAAGTAATTTACTGGTGTAATTTAAATAAACTGTGTGTAAAATAACAGCCAACAACATATCTCTTTCTTTAATAATATTAATACCGATTTAATTAGTGCTCGAACACGGGGCTATAGACAGCTGATTAAACGGTATCTTTTCCGTACAGTGATGATAGGCGCTCGATCACGGAGCTTAAGACTACCTAAAATCATCACAGCAATAACGGGGAATTAATCCGCAGTGAATCAATTGACACCCAAAGTGAGGTGATTGATCACATATTATTACAATTGACGCCCAAAGCGCGGCGCATTTATTCGATAGTATTATATAGTATTCATTTAAGGATGTGTAAGAGCTAGATAGAGTTTAATAAAAATATATAAATAGATATATGCCTATTTTTTTAAAACATAGTTCTAATAAGTAATACATGTAAACTGTTAAGTTAACATCATTAATACACATTAATTATATTTTAATGCAAAATAAATTATATTTCATTTACAGAATACTAGTGATGGGCCCTATCTATTGAAAGTTATCGAATAAATCGATAGTAATAAGCTATCAACCTTCGCTAGTTAAAAAAAAGTCATTCGAATGAAAATTAATGTATTCAATGGTCAATGTGTTAGCAAGGTATTTCAATAGATATTTATGTTTTGCTGAAGATCTCTGTGTTAAATCTCATTCTACTGTAATGAGGATGGATTTTTTCAAATTGTGGGTTTTGTTTACCCTTAAAATTAATTATAGTTCCTTTATTTATTTAAGCTGTGAAATTATTCCCTTAAACAAGGATGCCCGGATTTCAATTAACCTATTTTCTTAAAAATAGGGGAATACAATTAAAACTTGTACACTGATGACGTGCTCAAAAACTTCAAATATCATGAATGTTCAATGGAGAAGCCACAATTTCAGAAAATGACAATTTGAAATCAATTTCTAGAGTTATTCCAAATATATTTTAATTATATTTTCTTACTTATTATTTTATCAGTATTATTTTTGAGGATAATCGTTTTTAACAGCACAGCCGAATTTAACAATACAATCTTAGTATAAAGTGCTTTATCTGACTACTTAAAAAAGTCACCATATCTATTTTATCGTAAAGTAAAGTCATTTTATCCACGGATTTCACTTTTCATGGAAGTTATTAATACTTATAAAATAATAGAGGTGCAAAACGCTTCAAAATATTGAAATCAAGGGTCAAATATTCTTTGCTTCGACTTGTTACACCCACAATGTCCTTAGAATTTTCAAACATTCGACTTTCACTTTGTATGTTTAAAGCAACACTTCTACTTCAGTTAGACTTTGATCACATTTGAAAAGTTGCCTTTACACTCCCCTATAGGATAACGCTAATAATATAGTACTTTTTTTTAAACGCTAGCCATAAAAAAATATTTTTTCCAAAGACCTCTACCAATGAAAATCTGACTTTTGATAATTTAGCTTAGTTGATAAAGTCAAGAGGGTTCCTAACATCATAAAAGAAAGAGGTTGATGGGGCTAAATAAAAGTCTTGAGCTATAGATTCACACAAAAATCACAAAACATCTGAGCTAAAACTGGATTTTGATACAGACCTCGGGAGTTTGGCAGGCAAGAAAACGACATAGCCTATTTAGTATCTGGGTACTAGTTTTATTGTATGTATTGTAGCCAACTGCCAATAAACACATTACACTATTATTAGACTACGTTAAAGTGTAATATAGCAAAGATATAATCCTAAAAGAAAGTGTCAGTTATAATATGTTTTGTTTCAGCATAGATACATTCTGAATTAGATAACATTATTGTTTGTGCCCCAATATTATTAAAATATTCCTTGAGTCCTATTATTAATCTGGGGTAACCGTATTTAATTACACTAACTAATTGGAAGGAAGTTTCCATAGTGATATAAACAAAGAATGATTGTTCAGCTCAGCATCTGTTCACACAGAAGAAAAAGATGGAAAATTGGGTTTTAGTTTTAGGCTACAAATTTTGACATCCTTGACCCCCAAACTTTAAATGAGTGTTCGTTTGTCAAAATTTGTTAGACAGTTTTCTAGTAATTTTAATTACCAGAAACGGACGTATAAAATTATATATAAGATGCGTATATCCCGAACGGGTAGTGAGACTTATTTTAATAGCTAATTCTTATGTATAATTCCAAAATGTAACAAGAGAACTTAAATTTAAATTTACCTGTTGATGCTAGTAGACAAAGATACGACTCTGATTTGACTTGCTAATTGCGAAATATTTATATAAGAGGAGAAAAACTAAAAATAATCTATCGAATATTTATCCTTTGTTCAAAATATATAAATATGACAGTAATGGTTTTCTCCTTATATAACTAATTATAATTAAGATAATCATTTATATTGTAAACACTTCAATTTAATTACAAATATTACATGATGTCATTACTGATAACTTTTTGAACTCTCATCCTACTAATAACTTGTTATCAAAACTCGAATTCTTCTGATCTTTTACAAATAAATCACTTAAACCAAAGATAAAGTTTTAACACTTTACTGAATTCTCCCCTATTATTTAAGTTTAATACGTTTTTATTCTGATTTTGTCAGTTATTTAAATAAGCCTGGGATCTTTTTTATGTGCATGACTAAATTTCATATAAAGATCAAACAGGCAATTTCATCTGACAAGAGAGAAAACATTCAAATATGTAACTAGAGTGTCAATACATTAGTTATTCAAGGACAAAAATAACTCGGAATATCGGAATATGTATCACTCATTTGGTGAACAAAGCTGTGGCTCTAAAATAATTAACCTAGAAATGTTTGATCGTAATTGAGAGATTGAGTGGTAGCACACACCTAAGTTTTCTAATATTTCAGTGGCGTCTTGGAGATCGAGGATAAAAATTGTTCACTTTTTATTTTGACAAAGAAGGAGGCTCTTTTAAGTTAACGATATGTTTGTAAATATTCAAGGCTTTTAACTAAACATAATGAGTGTCAAGTTTTATGCGTTATTTATGTAGTTTTGTTCCATAAAATTATATAATTTATTAGAATTTTTAGTAACGATACTGATGCTAAAAATACCATACTATTTAGTATTATCTACTTTTTCGCAACCCCTCGGGTCATAAAAAAATTAAATTCAAGATTTTGATGGGTGTTGATGTTTCATAACCCCCTGATCCCAAAAAGGTGGTTCATGCAACATAGACTGTCTGTTTATTACTGGGGCTAGAGTCAAAGTCATTTTAGCAATAAGGCTAAAATTTGGTACTTTAGGGTTTCATAAGGACTCTCAGGGGGATTTTGAAATTATGTATATAACCCTAAATTTAAGGTTAGCTTTATTAAGAGGTAAAAGAGGAAAAAAATCAACGATCCCTAAATTGTCCGTGAAATAATTTTTTATGTAAAACCTCCCCAGATAAACTTAACATTATTTTTTCGAATGTATACAATTATATTATTGATATTGTTATTATCTTTTCGTCCCTTAATTGATCTTCAACTATTATTATTATATTTTAGAATACAATTAGTTGTATTATATAAATGAGTTCAGTACCCAAATATATCAGGGACACGTTTTTCTCCTTATCTGATGTTAATGCTGTTAATTAACAGCAAGGCTATTTTTAATATATATTTTTTGTAACATTTTAATGTTAGATATTCCAATCTCCAAGCCAATATCACCATCCCCACCGTAAACTATCTCTTTTCTTTCAGGAACAGTATGATATTAACCCCCTTAAAATAATTCCTATATACTATTTCTTTAACTGGTTTATATTCATATTCTCTTTCTGTTTCATCATTATACTTGTTGCAGATGTCGGAATTCATTGAAGATAATTTAAAATCTAGGGTGGTGCGTCATACGTGGCGGTTTCTATAGCATCTACACAAGTTAACCAACTTAGGTCAGAACCAAGGAGATACAGCGAGCGAGTCTGCCTAGAGAGGAGTTCAATTGCCAACACGCGTGGCCCCTTCAAAATGAGAGATGCAACCAGCAAGACTCATGACGAGGATTCAAGACTTCGTCGCGGGGTTTCAAGGAAACACGGATGTACTACATTCCTTTGTAACGGCTCGGTTGCACAACTTATTGATATCGGACTTTAATCTTACGGCCGGATAATAGTTGTGCCCTTTCTACAATCTGTTAATAATTATTTGTTGTCAAGTAGGCGACTACACTACAACTATGTGTTCAGGGAACATCTCGCCTAATTGATGTTTTAACTTTGTCGGGGAAGGCATGTTGCTTTGGTTAACTTTCTGAATATTTTTGTGAAATCCCTGAGGTCAGCGTTGTTAGTTTTGTATTATTACCCTTCTAGGTAAAAAGGGGTGTAGTTTGGATAGCCAGTTATTTTTGTTGCTATAATGTATTATCTGTTAGTTAGCCCATTGAAAATAAGACTGATTGTCGATGATATGAATATGATTTATTTTGTATTTTAATTATTACTATCAATAGAGTGAAGACATATTAAGTAATTTCATATCTATTTTATTTGATATACGTGTCGGTAAGGAACCCTTAAGGTCACTTCTCCTTATTCCGTTTCCTCATTTAGGAACGCGTCTATATTATTTAAGAGTACATATCAAAATAAACTACTACGGACAGGGGGTGAGAATGAAGTGATATCATAATGCATTTTTTGTGGATCCCTTAAGGTTTCCTTTTAACATTTTCTTATAGAATGTTTTTCGATTGAATTCTTTTTATAGTAAAATAACTACCACAGTTAAGATTTGAATGGACACCTACTATATAAGAACGATAAAGTTGTATACCCTATTTATCAGAATCTATGCCTAGTAACAACATGAGGTTTTTGTATTATATTTAACTTGTAAATTTAATATAAACTATATTAATAAAAAACGTTACGAATTAATATTTACTTTGTTACAATAAGATATCATTTTGATTAAATTTAAATTAAATAAAACATGAAATACAAGAATATATTTTTATAGTAATCAAATTGTTCTAACGAATAAGATAATGTTCGATCATACATGACGGATATTTATAGTAAAATAATTTAAACAAAATTTGTTATTTTCAAATTAAATAATGTGTAAGCTATTGAACAAGTTTAGCCGTTTCCTGCTAGATGGTTCTGTCATTGGAAGGAGGACTGCATTGTATCCACTCTGAATGATATCTATTTCGACTATTTACAAATAAACACCTTTAAGAAAAAAACACAAATTGTATCCACCAGAATTATAGCCACAAAAACCTGAATAATATCCACTGTGAATTGTATCCATTCCAACAATTTTGAAATAAATTGCTTTTGTGAAAATCCTGAATTGTATCTACCTGAATTATATCCACATAAACCTGAATTATATTCACTCTGAATGGTAACCATTCAGACTACTTTGTGATAAAATGCTTTTGTGAAAATCCTGAATTGTATCCACCTGAATTATACCCACAAAAACCTGAATTGTATCAACTCTAAATGGTATCCATTCAGACAGTTTTGAAATAAACAGCTTTAAGAAAATAACCGGATCATATCCATAAATGGCCGACTTGAGATTTAACAGAAGGAACGTCTAACATAAGAACTTTGTCACACTTCTGACAGAGGGTGTAGCGACTGATGAGCTACACTGTTGTATTTTAAAAACTGGCCACTAAACCATTTCTAGTAATTTCCACCACAACCATAATAGTACCATATCCTAAAATCACCGAAGCCCATTCCACTGTTTACGTCCCGAGTTGGCTATCTCCCAGGCTACGAGACCGACCATCGTGAACGTGTTGTTATGACTGACGACGCGAGGCTTGGAGGTTCGTTAACACCGTGTGATCGCAAGTACGATGTTCGGGTGATAGAGAGTTGCCGAAGCCGCTAGACTGTTCTGGATCCTTCCCGGGCCGGTTAGTCACATGTTACCCACATATTATTATCCCTTCCCTTTCTCTTCTCTTCCCCCTCTTTGAGCAATAGGAATCAAATAAATACCGCCAGGATATCTATGGACAGACACTCTAGGCAGGATATCCCTCTTGAGCACATCTAAGTGTTCCCAAAACAAATATGTAAGATCCAAATTAAGTTTCGGCCTTTGTAAGTCTACATTCTTTCTCGGCTTTAAAAGTATAAAATATGTTCAGAGTCGTTCAGACTTAATAAATGTTCAGAGTCCTTCAGCCTTAATAAATGTTCAGAGTCTTTATGATGGAAAGATATGATTACGTATTTAGTAAATATATAATGAATAGTATGTTATTTGCAAGGAAAGATTTGACAAATATATAGAGTCTTTACTATGGAAATATATGATACCAAATTTAGTAATTTTATATTGAATCGTATTTTATTTACTAGGAAAGATTTGACAAATATATATAGGGTCTTTATTATGGAAAGACATGATTACGTATTTATTAATTTTATGAATAGTATGTTATGCGTTCAGATTCCTCTTTTACCAGGAAATATTTGACAAGTATTTAGATACCTTATTATGGAAAAATATATTAGGAATTTAGTGTCATATGATAATGAATAGTATGTTATGCATTCCGAGTCCTTTTTACAAGGAAAGATTTGACAAATATTCAGAGTCCTTACTAAGGAAAGAATGTTATATTATTCTGATTTCCTTTTTTTGTCATTTTGACTTATTAAATAAAATTGATGATATTGCAAGATAAATACTTGAGATGTTTTCCATGGATTAAATATATATTGTTTGTTTATCAATAAAACTTGCACTTATCTATTTAACTCTTGACATGTTGACTCCTACTCTTATTTAACTAAATATTCTCACCTTCCTGAAAATATTCTTTAATCCTTTTAAATGTTGGTTTCGCACTAATGCTGGGTGGGTTCAGTGTAAACATGAGTGTATGTATTATATAATAATATATACTTTTGGGTGTCCTATCTGCTCATTCTGTATTTATCTCCCCCCTTTTTATATATAGCTTAATTTTGTGTGCCCGCCTTGGTCCTGGAGGACGAAAAAGGGGCCACAAATCCTGCTTCACTCTGCTATTGGAGAGCGAGCATTGTAAAAACATAATCTTGATATTATATTGTTTGTGTTTCATGAACTCATCCTCTGCCATGGACTCCGCCGCTGGTACAAGCCAGATCTCCTCAAGATTCGAGATTTACGGCCTCAAAGGCGGCCAAGAACTCATGGCTGAGCTTGACTTGAGGGTATCCAATACCCCCCCAACACCACCATAATCTAGTTGCGAGCGCTTCTCTCACAACATATTACTAAGTCCAGTGATCCTCATTTTGTTGAATCCGGCTCTGTTACGGGTCAAGTCCCCTCATATCAGTTAAAGTGTAGTCAGTGTGTAGAGGGGAACGAGAATAAGCATGAGAAGGGAGAACAAACCCCCCTTGAATTGTGAAAATTTGCTGCAAACTACCCCCACCTCTAAGATTCAATATAATGTAGTAAGGGAATGTTTAAAATACATTGTTACGTGTGATGGTCAGTCTAGCTCAGAGTTATTTCAGTTTCTCTTAGAAGTTGATAGAGTTAGCGAGCTAAAACTTGCAGGAGATTTCGAGATTTTGACCCTCTGTATTGGGAAGACATCAGTTTTTTTAACTCATATAATATCTCAAGGTATTCAATTAGGTCTCCCATGGGCTACGGTTAAGGATAGTCTTTGGAGTCCTTAGTAAATAGAAGAGAAAGACTTAGTAATTATTTTGTACGCCACTTTCAGCTCCCTGACGAACCATTTAGATGATATATTATCGCCATTTCAGAGGCGGTGGGTATTTTGAACTTCAAGTATTTTGTTTTTGCTTATAAACCTAGCACTTTATCCGACTTGTATAACTTATCTTCGAGTATTGAGGGGTTATTACAAGCTGAAAAGGAATATGTAAAGGCCCATCCGGCTAGTAATTATAGGAGACCAATTTCTATGGGAAATTTACGCCCACCTTTCCCTGCCATACCCAGACAGTTTAGACCCTCTTCTCAGGTTGATCAGGGAACTCCCTTTATCTTTCGGGGTAAGCCCAATATTCTCCCGGACTTGTCTAAAGTTAGATTCTTTCGCTGCCGTCAACTGGGGCATTATCAGCGCCAGTGCCAGTCGGGAAACTTGTAACGCAAGGTGTTAGTGGTGGTCTCATTGCGCGTCAGAGTAGGAAGAGTTACTCCCCCCCCTCCACCCATTGTAAAAATGTCTATAGGTTCATATTCTGGGTATGGTTTGTAGGTCCTTTATCAGTTTTGAGTTGCTTGAGAAACTGGAGAGTAGCGCTAATTATAAATTAGAAAAGATCGAACAGAAGCCATTTGTAGTAGTTAATGGAAATATATTGGTTGTAGACAAGAAAGTTACGTTATTCATACAAATATGGGGTTTTTCTAGGAACATAACTATGTTTTGTGTTTCCTCTATTCCCAATGAAATGATCTTAGGAAATGATTTCCTTTGGCAGACAGGAGCTACATTGAGTTTATCGCGTAGAGAGCTGCGTTTTGAATTCTCTCCAAGAGTTAAAATCGTCTTGTGTAATATTCCTACTAGTTATTCTTTTGTTTATCTAAATAATTATAAGGAAGCTGTTCAAAATGTTATTATAAAGTTCCCGGAGGTTATTACTACGAATTTAGGGAAATGTGATGTGTTGACTTACAAAATTGGAGTAGAGGACAATATCCTTATTAGATAGGGACCTTATTTTTGTGCCGCCCTAAGATAGAAATCTTTCAGAAAATTATTGATGATCTTGAGGTCAAAGGTGTGATTCGCCCCTCCAAATCCCCGTATGCCAGTCCTGCATTAATTATCCCAAAGAAGGTAGAAGGTCATAGGTTAATTGTATACTACCGTAAGATTAACAACAAAAAATCCAATATGACCACTATCCTAGGCCGAGCATAGAATCTGCTTTTCAACATTTAGGTAGAGCTAAGGTGTTCAGCGTAATTGACCTAAATGCTAGTTTCTTACAATGTTCTCTTACTGAATCTTCAAAAAGGTACACTGCTTTTGTGACACCTTGGCAGAATTACGAGTCCAATCGAGTGCCTCTAGGCTGTAGTATTGTAGGTCAAGCGCTGAATCACGTCCTCGACCACGTTTATTCTGATCTTAAATATAAGTTTGTGTTTAATTATATTGATGATATTTGTGTCTATAGCGACTGATTGAAAGTTCATATTGGCCATTTTTAAATTGTGTTAGGTCGCTTGCATAGCGTAGGGTTGATTGTGAATCCAGGTAGGGTCATATAGGCTAAACCCTCTATTAAATATTTGGGGTATGTGACCTCTTCTGGGAATTTACTTATTGATCCCGAGCGGATTAAGCCCATTATTGACTATCCCCCCCCTAAGAATCTCAAATGTGTTATGAGGTTTATTGGCATGTGCGCCTACTATTCCAGGTAAATTCCTGTGTTTTATTGGGGGGGGGGGNCCCAGGCCTTTAACTCTCTCAAAGAGAAACTTATCTCTCTGGGGGTATTACATATGCCTGATTTTTCTGTCCCCTTTGTGCTTCATGTTGATGGGTCGTCTGTTGCTCTTGGGGCTGTGTTGTCCCAGAGGTTGTCGGAGGGTGTCCGACCAATCGTCTTTGATATTCGAATGCTTACCAACGCCGAACGGAAATACAGCTCCTACGAAATGGAATGCCTTGCCTGTGTTTTAGGTGTTGAGTGGTTTGCCGACTACTTGGAGCAAAGGGAGTTTGAGTTTTATACCGACAATATGACTCTTGCTTGGATGTGGCGTCAACCTAAGTAGTTGGGGAAGATAGGAAGATGGGTGTGGAGGTTGTCCCACTTTAAATTATCCACACATCATATTTCTGGTAAACATAATATTACCGCTGATGCGTTGTCACGTATTACAAAAGACAAAGATCCTATAGGTTCTGAGGAGGTTTTTACTTATAATTGTGTTATATATTCCATCCCTGAATCTTTTGTATCCATTAAAGACCCCTGGTGTAGGAACATTTTGGAAAGGATTCAGAGAGGTGAAAATGTTGTATATTTTGATAAATTTAAGGATTTATTAGTTGTCACTAATAATAAGGGAAAGGCAGGAAGATAGTAGTTCCCCTTGCTATTCACTCCATGTTACTAAAATATTTTCCCAACTCCACCTTCGGAGGTCACTTAGGTGTTCTGAACACCTTCCGCAAAATTTCCCAAGAGATTTTTTGGCCTTGCTTATATAATGATGCGAAATCATGGGTTAGCCGTTGTGATTATTTTCAAAAGGCTAAACCAGCTCAGAACTTCCGCGTAGGGCTTCATTAGGCCGATGTTGCTCAACGTCCCTGGGAGAAGGTCTTTGTTGATTATATAGGTCATATCACCTGTTCTTCACTAGGGAATTCTTGTATTTTGGTACTTGTTGATGCCTTTTCTAAATTTGTTTTCTTAATACCCCTTCGCGACATGAAAACGACCACTGCTGTGAATGCATTATGTAGGCATGTGTGGACTTTTTTGGGACTCTTTGTGCCATTGTCAGTGATAATGGTCCTTGTTTCCATTCTTTTGTTCTTAAGGACATGTGATTTGGGTGGGGGATCCGACACATTACTGCTAGCCCATGCCAACATGGCCTTATAGAGATTGAACGGTTCAATAGGAACCTAGTTATTGCCCTCACTATATTTCATCATCAGGCTCACAATAAGTGGGATCAAGAGTTGGAATTCCTCAACCTTGCTTTCAACTCTGAATTTCACGATACTATTGGTTCCTCCACGGCCTCTTGTTTTTTTAGGTAGAGAGTTAAACCACCCCCTGTTATTTATTTGGGACATCAACCCATTGTTAGATGAGGGTAGTGAAGTTCCCTATGCTGAGAAGTGAAGGCTAACTCTTAATAACCTTAAGAAAGCTCAATACAGAGTAGCCTCCGCCTATAATAAAGGTAGGATCCCTATCCCCTATGCGATTGGGGATACTGTTCTGTTCAAGGACTTTCCACAGAGTTCCGTCATTGAGAAAATCTCCACGAAGTTGTACCAGAGGTGGAGTGGTCCGTGGCAAATAGAGAAGTTTCTTAGCCCCTTAACTGTCCTTCTGACTCACATGGAAGATAAGGATATTTCCAGGAGGGCTCATGTATGCCATTTGAAAATAATTCCACCTATATAATACTGCCAAGAGTCACCGTGTAAGTTCCTCTGTTTGTAATTGTAATGTCCCCTTGTTATGATCCGGAGCACCGTCTGTGTCAAGTCAGTACTTTTGTGTCAGTTATAAATTTAGGAATTAATCCTAGTGATATAAGTATATATCTTATGAGAAACTCTTGTCCAGAGATCACCAAGAAGGAACGATTTAACTTTCAACATCACGTCTGAGAAGAAGATATGTTGTTGACGTTGGATATGATGCAACGTAAATATATGTCGTTCAAGCATCACCAAGATTTGGATATCGGGCCCAATAATGTGATTTTAAGGGTTGTATAAAAGGACATTAAACTGTGCCTGTTATTTTTGTTTGTGAAGCTCAGACAGGATTTCTTCTCCTTGTATCACCCATTTATTATTCCTTCCTGGCGTGGGAGGAGCGTGGGTTGACTAGAAGTTTTGGACATATAAGAGGAAAATCTATGAGATTGGAGTACAAGTGAGCGTCCGATAACGGATAAAACAGTATGTTTGGTTTGCCAGTGACTTTGGCTGCATAATGAAGTCCAAGGCCCCAAAAAGACAGGATGTAGCCCTGGGAAGGGGCTGGAACTTGCGACGGCGCAATGGAAGTGAGAAGCATTGCTAACCTTACTGAGAATGGGAGACAAACATCAAGGTCACCTGACCGGGCCACCTCAAGCATACCAGTATGATCTGGTAAACGCATCTCCCTTCAGCCCCGGAGGCAAGAGTTGTAGTGTTTGATGAGCTACACCGTTGTATTTTTAAAAAAACTGGACACTAAACCATTTCTAGTAATTTCCACCGCAACCATAATAGTACCATATCCTAAAATCACCGAAGCCCATTCCACTGTTTACGTCCCGAGTTGGCTATCTCCCAGGCTACGAGACCGACCATCGTGAACGTGTTGTTATGACTGACAACGCGAGGCTTGGAGGTTCGTTAACACCGTGTGATCGCAAGTACGATGTTCGGACGATAGAGAGTTGCCGAAGCCACTAGACTGTTCTGAATCCTTCCCGGGCCTGCTAGTCACATGTTCCCCGCCTATTATTATCCCTTCCCTTTCTCTTCTCTTCCCCCTCTCTGAGTAATAGGTATAGAATAAATACCGCCAGGAGATCTATGGACAGACACTCTAGGCAGCATATCCATCTTGAGCACATCTAAGTGTTCCCAAAACAAATATGTAAGATCCAAATTAAGTTTCGGCCTTTGTAAGTATAAATTCTTTTTCGGCATTAAAAGTATAATATATGTTCAGAGTCCTTCAGACTTATAAAATGTTCAGAGTCCTTCAGGTTTATAATAAATATTCAGAGTCCTTCAGACTTATAATAAATATTCAGAGTTCTTCAGACTTCTAATAAATGTTCAGAGTCCTTCAGACTTATGATAAAATGTTCAGAGTCCTTCAGGCTTATAATAAAATATTCAAAGTCCTTGAGACTTATAATAAATGTTCAGAGTTCTTAAGACTAAATAAATGTTCAGAGTCCTTACTATGGAAAGATATAATTACGAATAGTATTTTATGCATTAAGATTCCTTTTACAAGGAAAGGTTTTACAAATATTTAGAGTCCTTATAAAGGAAAGATACAATTACGAATAGTATTTTATGCATTCCGAGTCCTTTTTACAAGGAAATACTTGACAAATATTCATAGACCTTCCGACTTATATTAAATACTATGTGTCCAACCAACTTATGTAAATTATTGTAAATATTCAGAGTCCTTACTAAGGAAAGAATGTTATATATTCTGATTTCCTTTTTATGTCATTTTGGCTTATAAATAAAATTGATAATATTGCAAGATAAATACCTGAGTGGTTTTCCATGGATTAAATATATATTGTTTGTTTATCAATAAAACTTGCACTTATCTATTTAACTCTTGAAATGTTGTCTTCTACTCTTATTTAACTAAATTATTTCACATCTTGAATAATAGCAAGATGTGATTAAATATTGGAAATTTCTGTAAATTTAAAGTACCCTCAAAGTAATTTAATTTGAAAATGTTAGTTTCCATTTTGTTAATAATGTAAAACAGTGCCTAGATATGAAATTTATTAAAAATCGATAGTCGATTTGGAGAAAATCTCTTTTTCTCTTTTTAAACCCTTAAATAAACCACCCTTTCACCCTTTGATTAAGGGTTTGAAAGATAGTTCCAAAAACTCTTCTTGGAAACCCGTTGTTATTAAGATATAGCCTTATTGATGAAATGGATTAGGCACTATTCCCAGTAAACGACAAACTAGATTGCAAAAAAAACCCAACATTTTCATGGTGGTTATAAATAGGGAAATGTTAGGGAGTTAAAATACTTGTCAAAAATATAATAATTTAATGCTAAAATAACCTATACAAATGTTTGTTTTTTAGCTTATAAATTTTTTTTTATTTGTATCAATATTTAAAAAACTGTCATATTAAATAAAGGAGTGTTCAAGTATTACATAAGAACTAGTAGGGGTGTGCGAAGCCTCGAAACTACTACCATTGTAAATATTCACCAATAACGGTAATTTATTGTCATTCTGAGCTGTTATGTACAGTACTAAACAATATTTATATGGAAAAATCAAAATTAATTGACTTGTAGATTATGGATAACTTGATTTATTAGAATTAAACTAAATATGACTAACAATTGTGTAGTAAAACATTTTCAAGTAATTTAATTGCATAAAACGACATAAATGATATAAAAAAAAGTTTTCAAGCATAAAACAATCAACCAAAAATATTAAAACCTTGATTTGCTTTGAGAATGAATATTTCCTTTATTCGATTCGAGTTCACTTCGAATTGGAAAAGTGGACTTTGCACACCCATAATAAGCACATAATTTATTTTTGGCTATTTTGGGCCCCCTAAACTACTCCTATAGTAAAAAAAGAGCAAAAAACCACCACCCTATTTTTATGTAATGTTTATTGACTTTTACTTTATATAATTTGATTACAGGAATAACCATGATTTCTTATGCAATTTATAACTTGATGGTAATTATTAATGAAAAAGATGTTAATTAATGTTGCAAAATATTTCACAATTAGCCCTTTTGTTCAATTAATTTAAATTTATTGTATTATACAGGTAACATTTGAAAAAGGTTTAAAACTATATACATTTTTATTTCCACTCGATTGAAACTATTAAAAAAAAAAGTAAGCTATATACTCTCTGCCATTCTTGCCCGTCTCTCTTTCTTACATAAGTATCGTTAGTCCCCCCTCATTAAAAATAAGCAATGCTCGAACCTCCACCCCTCTAAGGTGCTTACATAATATCTGAATACCCCCTAATATTGTATATTTAAAGTCTGTGTTACTAATTTTATTCATACTTTTCATTTCTGCATAAGTTTGGCCACATCCACACTAGCTTACATGATCATCTAGTGCTCAATCAGTGGTAGCTGTGGGAATAAAAATAAACCCATGTAGCCTACACACTTTCTGGAGAATATACTATATTGCATTGTGATGTTGAGTTGTTTATAAGTATGTGCTAGTGTTTTTTTATTATTATTTGTCCTTTATATATGATTATATCTTTACTTAATGACAATTTATAAGTTTTTAAATTAATATTACTTATACGTGAGTAGTCCATTTCAATTTTAACCTTACTTTTATTTTTGCAGTATTTAATAACTCTAGTTTTTGTGATAATAAAATAAAGTATGCTTTTAAACAAATTGTTTTTTTTTTTGTTTTTTAAAAGCTATCCCCACTCCAGTCTCTGTCTCTACTCCACCAAACTTTGTTTGTCAGTGTATATTATTATGTCACAGCTTGATCATGTTAAATGCAGATGAACTAATAACACTAATGTGCTAGAGATTGTAAGTTTAATTTTTAGGTGTACCAGTATTTGTGTGGGGGAGAGTGGAGAAACTAAACCAGGATATAAAAACTTATCTCCCTCTCATCAGAAGGCCAGTCTATTATGAGAGTGACATCTTGGACCATTCAACCATTGGATCGGAAGCCAGTGTACCATAATATTAAATATATGATTGGTCATGGACTAAACCATCGAGTCTCATCAACATACTAAAGTTCTGGATCCCCACACAATTTTTTTTAAGAATCTGGTCTAATGAATAAAGGTTCCCCTTCTTTTCCTTTTCTTAATTAGTTTGGGGTTATTAAAAATGTATATTTACTAGTTTTATAACCAAAATAATATTTGTAAATGTAAGATAATTTACCACAAAATAGGTTATTTACATTAAAATAATTTAGAGGCTTGATAACCGCAGAATTTATTAATAATTCGGGGTGTAATTTGATTTTTTTTAATAACCAGAGATCCAAAGAAAAATATTACGTATAATTTTTAAAAATAATTTATTTTCTTAATGATTTATAAAAAAACTTTACTATACAAATGTTTTCAATTGAAATGGTAAGTAAATATAATTTATATAATTCCGGTTTGAAGAAGCCACACCAACTAAAACACATATCGGGAACTAAAAGAAAATAGTTTTGATCCTTACGATTTTTGCTTGCCTAAAATATTTAGATAAGATTTTATAATGTATGTGTAATTTACTAACACATTTACTGAACTCATAAACGGCTGGACTGATTTTGATGACATTTTTTGTGTGTGTTTGAGTGGGTCCATGGATGGTTTTGATTCACAATTGAACCCGGTAGGTGGCACTGCAATCGGGTTCTAGGATTAATTTTTATTTTTTAGGGAATTTATTTGAAGGGATTTTTTTAAAAGATTTTTTGCATATCAGAACATGTAATCTCACAAATTCACTCCCCCCCCCCCCNTAATGAATATAATATGAATAATTGACCGTTAAAACCTTCTGAATAGTGAATAATTGAACTTCTGAGAATAATTCATAGTTATGTTTGTGTACCATAGGTGGCATTGATTTCGAATTCTGTGGTATTTGACGTACGCATCTATAAATGCGCAAGTCTCTTGCGTCGTGGCTTGGCGTAGTTTTGTCATTCGATGTGTTTCGATATTCCACGTATCACAATCGCGTGAATATTGAGTGTATTTTTCATCAAGTGTACTCAAATACACACATTGGTAAAATGTGTAAGGTGCTGTGTTGAAGTGAATATCTTACATGCTCTTCCATAAATTTAAATTGTATACATGCGTATTCAATGACAATCAATCTAACCTGCAAATTTTTATTTTAAGTGCTTATTTGTGTTGATGATTTTATAAAATTTATGGAGTATTAAACGTCTCATCGAAAAAACAAGTAATCCATAAAATTCAAATATAAGTTGCTTATATTTAGGTGTTGTGTGTTTATTAAAGAACAATGCCACGTCTTCGTGGACGAGGAGGAAATATTGGTAGACGTACACAGAATTCACATATAGTCCACACCTCTCGGTTAAATCAAATGGCAAAAGATCAATTGACGGAAAATGCAAATTTAAGAGTCCAGGTTGCAAACACACGTGCAAATGAAAGTCAACGCAACGAACGCCTTCGAGATAATGTATTGAGACAAAGACAGGCGCGTCAACGAGCCACTGACGGACACAGAGCACATGAACAACAGCGCCTGCAAGTACATCGTGCATCACTTCTCCGTCTTGCGTTCGAATATGAGTCGGACATCGACTATTCGTCACATTCACAAATTGTCATCGGCGCTATGGACAAAGAATGCCAAAACCGCCATGCATTCAAATACAAAGGTGAATCGGCCGGTTTCTGCTGCGCGTCTGGAAAAGCTGTACTACTACCATTGAATTCGCCGCCAGAACTATTGAAAACACTATTGGCTGGAGCCACACCTCAATCAAAATTGTTTGGCGTAAAGTTCGCAAATTCAATTCTTTCTTCCAAATGACATCATTTGGAGCAACAAAAATCATTCAGAATGAGGATGGTCGCAATTTTGAATCAACGTTTAAGATTCAAGGCCAAGTATATAATCAAATAGGTTATTTAATCCCAATGCCTGATGCCGATCCAAAATTCTTGCAAATCTACTTCATGGGCGATGAGGAGCAACAAATAAACGCACGCTGCCAAGTACAACCACATTGAGCAGATGGAGGAGTGAGAAATTATGGCGACTTTGGAACAGTTTTTGCCAAATCACATCCAGTTGGTCCAATTGTTTTATACCGTTTCTAATAGACTGAAAAACGACAACTACATAATCGTCATCAAAGCAGACAATGTACCATTTGGAGAGCATTCGGGCCGATACAATTCACCAACAGTTAATGAAGTTGCAGTTGTTATGGTTGGCGACGCATATGAACGTTGAGATATACGGATCCAACACAAAGATAACACGGTTCACACAATTCAAGACAGTTATCGTTCTTACGACGCTTTGCAATATCCGTTGATATTTTGGGAAGGAGAAGATGGATATCATTTTAACATCAAACAAATAAATACAGTGACAGGTACAATCTAGGCTACATATTATTTACTTTTTCTGTAAGATTAATTTCTTTTTGTCTTATTTATATTTTTAATTTGCAGGTGCAGAAACCAACAAGAAAAGGAGCGCGATGAACTTCTACGCATATCGTTTGATGATTCGTGCCAATGAAGACAGCAACATTCTCCGAGGCCGCCAACTGTTTCATCAATACATCGTTGATATGTATGCGAAAATTTAAAGCAAGCGATTATGGTACATCAAGTATAATCAAGCGAAGCTGCGTTCTGAGGATTACATTCATTTGCGTGATGCTATTGTCGGTAACGTCGGTAACGTAGATGGAACCACTAATATCAACGACATCGGTACCACATATATTCTTCCATCATCATATATTGGTAGCCCGCGTCATATGCAAGAATACATTCAAGACGCCATGACTTTCGTGCGCGCGTACGGCCGACCAGATTTGTTCATTACATTTACGTGCAATCCTAACTGGGATGAAATTAAAATTTTGTTATTGCCAGGTCAAACAGAAATGCATCGCCATGATATCACTACACGTGTCTTCAAATAAAAATTAAAACCGTTGATGAACTTGATTACACATCACTCTGTATTATGCGAAACACGTTGCTGGCTGTATTCTGTTGAATGGCAAAAACGAGGTTTACCACATACACATATTTTGATTTGGTTCGTCCACAAAGTACGGTCAGAAGAAATTGATAAAACTATTTCAGAAGAAATTCCGGATAGGAATATCGATAAAGAGTTGTTTGACATTGTTACCGCTAACATGATCCATGGCCCATGCGGTTCTCTAAACATTACAGCACCGTGCATGGACAATGGAAAATGTACGAAACGTTTCCCAAAAGCGTGTATAAACGATACTGTCACTAATATCGATGGTTATCCATTGTATCGTCGTAGAGATACAGATAATTGTGGACAATCATATCAATTGTGCATGTAAAACGGTGGAACGGTTGACATTGACAATTGCTGGGTGGTTCCGTATTCGCCATTGCTGTGCAAAATATACAAAGCTCACATTAACATTGAGTTCTGCAGTTCGGTGAAGTCCATGAAATACATTTGCAAATACGTTCATACGGGCAGCAATATGGCTGTATTTGCTGTCAAAAATGTAAATTATAACGACGAAATAACACGTTATCAAATGGGCCGATACATTAGCAGCAATGAAGAAGTTTGGCGCATTTTGAGTTTTCCCATACACGAAAAAGACCCTGCTATTATACATTCGGCCGTGCACCTTGAAAATGGACAGCGTGTTTATTTCACAGAAGAAACTGCTCTACAACGAGCATTAACTGCCCCAAAAACCACACTAACTGAGTTTTTCGAACTATGCAACCAACCAGGTATTTTCGGTCGATTCGCAAAGACATTAATGTATACTGATGTGCCACGATTTTTAACGTGGAGCAAACAGTCAAAAAAGTGGGACCGACGAAAGTGAGGACTTTCAGTCCAAGGATACGACGGAATATTCATGGGAAATACATTAGGCCGATTATACACAATCCATCCAAAGTATCGCGAGTGCTTCTTCTTGCGTTTGTTGTTGGTTAACGTTCCTGGACCTACGTCCTTCCAATACTTGCGAAAAGTCGATGGTATTTTGTACGACACGTACCACGATGCGTGTCGCGAATTGCATTTGCTGGAAGATAGCAACCATTGGGATCTCACACTTGCAGATGCAGTGATGAGTTCCTCTCCTAATCAAATTCGCCAATTATTCGCAATAATATTGACGACATGTTTTCCGTCGCAAGCTTCTGTTCTCTGGGATAAATATAAATATTCCATGAGCGACGACATTCTGCACCGCATTCGGACCGCTGATCAAGATCCCAATATAGATTTTTCACCGGAAATATATAACGAGTCGTTAATAAAGATTGAGGATATTTGCATTCTCATTTCTAATATGCCACTCATTCACTTCGGTATGCCATCACCTAACCGCCCAGCAACAGACATCATTAACAACGATATTCAGCGCGAACAACAGTTCGATGCGGCCTCTTTGACTACTTTCTTTGCAAATAATGAGCAACTTTTCACTGCTGAACAAAAGATCATATACGATCGAATAAATTTGTCAATTGCAGCACAACAAGGTGGATTTTTTTGGACGCACCAGGCGGCATTGGCAAAACATTCCTCATATCACTAATACTAGCGTTTATTCGAGCAAAAAATCATATTGCATTGGCCATTGCTTCATCAGGCATTGCAGCGTCTTTGCTTGATGGTGGACGGACTGCACATTCAGCACTCAAGTTGCTATTGAACGTTCACACAAATCCAGACACAATGTGCAACATAAAGAAGCATTCCGGCATGGCAAACGTTTTGCAAAAATGCAAAATTATTATCTTGGATGAATGCACTATGGCCCACAAGCATTCACTTTAAACTCTCGATAGAACGATGAAAGATCTCAAAGATAATACCAGACTTTTCGGTGGCGCTCTACTACTGCTGTCCGGTGATTTTAGACAGACATTGCCGGTCATTCCACGCGCTACTTATGCGGACGAGGTTAACGCATGTTTGAAACAATCATACCTATGGTGAAATGTCAATACATTACGCCTTAACATAAATATACGTGTTCAACTGCAAAACGATCCATTGGCACTGTCATTCTCCGAACAATTGCTCAACATTGGCAATGGAAAAATTCTATTGCATGGAAATACACAACGCATAAAATTGCCAGACAATTTTTGCAACATGGTAGTCATGAAAATGCTTTGATTGAAAGCATATTCCCAGATTTGCGCGCTAATTACATTAATCATGCGTGTCTATGTGAACGAGCTATTTTAGCCGCACAAAATATCGATATTGACGCTATTAATTTCAAAATACAACAGTCATTGCCTGGCAGTGAGATGTTTAAATCGATCGACACTGTTGTCGATCCTGACAAAGTAGTCGATTATCCTGTTGAATTTTTGAATTCACTGGATTTACCGGGAATGACACCACATAGCTTGCGATTAAAAATTGGTTCACCAATAATTTTGCTTCGGAATTTAAATGCACCTAAGCTATGCAATGGCACGCGATTGTTCATAAAAAAATTATGGCTAATGTTCTTGAAGCTACTATTTTGAACGACAAGTTTCAAGGTGAGGTTGTTCTCCTGCCACGGATCTCAATGATCACTTCAGACTCGCACATTCCATTCAGACGCTTGCAATTTCCAATTCGCTTGGCATTCGCAATGACTATTAATAAGTCACAAGGCTAAACAATGTCCATTTGTGGGTTGGATCTAGAAAATTAGTGCTTCTCACATGGTCAATTATTTTTTGCGTGTTCTCGCGTTGGCAAACCATAAAGTTTGTTCATTTATATACCTCAGTGATTGAGGAAAACCATTGTTCATCAACTCTCATTAAGATAAAAACAAAACAAACTTTATTGATTTTTTGGACCGTTTTTTATAACATTACAACCTTAGGTATAAGAGGCGGTGATGTTTCTACGCAGCTGACTGTACGTATCATCGAAATAGTATGTACTTCGTACAACAAGTACATACTATATCAATGGTACTTATTTAGGTAAGTTGTTATGCTTAAGCCCGTAAAGGTTCTAGGCCCAAAACAGTATATATTTTTGCACTATGAAAATGGAAACAATTAAAAAGTAATTTGACATTTGTCATATTTGAAGGTACGCCAATAAAATAAAATTAACTGTACCCGGCATACAAATTTGCAATCAAGCTTCGCAATTTTTTTCGTTACATCAGATATTTGTGGAGTTATGGGCGAATTTCAAAAAATTGCAGGGATCACTATTCCATATATTATTATTTTTAATAATGGATACCATGTACTGTATGTATAAGTGTCTAGCAGATCCTATTCTAAGTAAAATTTATTTGTTTCAGAAACAGACAGACGGAATGGGAAAGCATTGCCATTACTGTGAAACAAAGTATTTGTAATGTACTATTGTCTCAATATAGTTGATTTTTAGGAAAGAAAAGATGTTTTATTCTGTATGTTGTCTTGACAAACCCTGAATTCGTAATATTTGTGTAACTCACTAATTGTATTGTGAATTTGTAATTGTGATGATCACATAGTATTTGTTTTATTATCGAAATCAATTATGCCACCCAAACAAAAAGCCAACGTTCGGGCAGGACGTCTGTCGGGTCCACTAGTGTGTGTGTGCGTGTATATATATATAATTTAAAGGAAAATTAAGGTTTTGGAAGACTTATTAGGTATGTTTTCAATAAAAAAGTAAAAGATAAGTCAACAATTCTGTTGCATAGTAAGTTTTTATTAATAGAAGGGATATTTAGGAAATTTGCAAAATATAACTTTAAAAGCTTCATGTATAAACATAGTATAATGGAGCATTAATAAGATGTGAGTTGTTTTGTCACAATGTGACAACATACGTTTGTGACGCCACACAAGAACTTGGTGATGTAGGTCCAGGCAGTGAAGGCAAGCCTGGTGGAGTAGGTCCGGCCAGTGAAGGCAAGACTGGTGGAGTAGGTCTGGCAAATTACGTCATCGCATGTCAGGCCACCACTTCTCTTGGGACTTTCGGTCCAATCCTATTGATATATAAAATCTAATATTGAATTGATGAAATTCCTACAGATATAAATAAATGCACAACATTGGGCTGAATTGAACCATAAATATTAGGATAATGATATTTTAACATAAAAGTGGTCGTGCAGACTAAACAAAATACATAATTTATTAGTTCTTGAAATTAGCTTGGAAAGAGTAATAACAGTTGGATTACTGAAAGACATAAATGTTTAGAAGATGTATGAAAGTTTAACTGCATTCGAAACGTCCACTATTTTGCTAGTGCATTATTTGATAAAGTTATCCAACCCTCTTTTTAGACAAGCGCCATTTAACTACTATACACTAACCTGGGACCTTAATGGCCAGCTAGCACACACAGAACTATTTATTAATGTGTTTGAGTGCCAGGAAAAACTTCACTGTTTCTTAGACTTAGATAACTTTCAGATAGTCAATCTTAAAACAATAGGACAAGGAAAGAGTATTTAAAGGAATTGCAAACACATTCTTGTTGAGAGTTTTTTAAATTTTAGCAGCTCGTCTTACTACCCGTTCGAACAATACGCTTAAATACTAACTATTCTAAAAGGCTAGGAATTGGGACGGTCAAATCTAGAGGAAGTGAACCTGCATTTGCGTGGAGGGGAAGTGGAAACCATTTTGGAAAAAACTCCCCTCAGTTCACTCGAGCGAGATTCGAACCTCTAGCTCCCCGTCCTTGTCAGTCGAGCTCAACACGAAACTAACGCCGTATTTAACTTCACCACCGAGGTGGGTCTGAGAGTTGTTGATAATCTCATTGTAGTAAAAACATTATTGATTGAACTTAAAGATCAAAGCCCTAAAATAATAGATTATAGACCAGTGTGATATCTGCTGGAAATACACACAAAATTAAATATTTGATATCTTATAGTAAAGAGAATTACAAAGTAAACTAAATGTTCTAGGAAATGCCGTAAATGATTTCTTTTCTACTGCATCGGTATTCACGTGGACAAAAATGTTCTCATATGGTCCATTTTCAGTGAAACATGAAACAGGGTTCTCATACTGGCCGAGAATATTGAGGGACGTTTTCCTACATTGTTTCCCAACTTCTCTCCTAGCAAATAAGGTTACATCCTCTTTAACTTGTATCTTATTCATCACTATCCCACAACAATTATTTAATGCATGTAGCCCAGATGAGTAGTAGAGGCGGGTGAAATAGTTAATATTATATTACATATAAATATTATCCTATATCTCACTTTGAAATATATTATCCCCTTCTTGGAAGAACGGAATCTCACCTTTCAGCTGACCCACAAAATACATTAGCAATAGGCTTGTCAGCAGTTCCAGGATCTCACAGCAAAACACTTGATTAAACTCATTTAAAACCTGCCTGTATATAAATACTACATAATTGAAAAAAAACTGCACTGCAATCGCTTATGTGGTTATAAATATCCTAGATAACATATATACAACATCCACACGAAACTTTAACAGGGACTCTAAACCCAAAACCTAAGTATATCATGCTACAATTTGCCTGGTTAATATCCTACAGAATGTAAAAAAAACTACATCGGAATCGGTTTGCTCTTTCAGAGATATACACAAATATCCGGCTGTTCCTTCACCAAGACTTACAACACAAAACCTGATTATATAATGCTTAAACATTCCTGGATAAATATTATAAAAAGAAACTACATCCCAATAGGTTAAGTGGTTCCAGAGATATATACACATATCTAGCTGACACTTCACCGGGACTTACACCAAAAACACCCTAATATAGTTATTACACTGAAAAATATCCGGATAAATACTTTACGGAATAATACAAATTACACCACAGTAATCATGTGGTTCCATCAATGTATACAAACAATCGGTTCGCCCTTCACCGGGACTCACACTGAAACACCTTATTATACACAAATAATGTTAAAGCCTGCCTAGATATTGGTCCAGCATAGAAGTAAATACTCGTGCTACACCGCAATCGGTTAAGTGGTTCCATATATCCTAAGTTACAGATTTAAATAAAACCAGCCGTCTCTTTAACGGAGACTCAAACCCTGAATTTATGTATGATAGATCCTATCGAATATAAATAAAGGCACCACAACCGGTTATGAAGTTCCATGTATATTTGGCAACAGGCAGACGTTTTTAAAACAGTAAATATATATAATATTATTAGCACCGCGTCTTACTACCAGTTCGGGTTATACACACTTATGCTAATATGTAATGGTAGGGTGATTGTGAGATGAAATGGGAGGACCTACAGTTTAACGTGGAATCCGAACCACGGTGGAGGCCTGGCATTCCCCACATTTACAAGTCTTTACACGTCTTTTCAAAGATGTAGGAAGTATTTGGCAATCAGATAAATCTGTGCCGGAGCTGAGGATTGAACTCTGGACCACGATCACAGAAGTCTGACACCCTACCCCTAGACTACCAGGTCACATTAAACGCATTAAAGAACTTACATTACTTTTTTACTTAAAGATATTCACATTCTAAGCCTTAAAAAAGCATAGATATCATTTAAAGTGTTTTTAAACTCGTAAACCAAAAACAAAATTTATCCCTGCCTTTCATTCATTTAAACCTTCCCACGTTGATATTATATTAATACTTGCAGATGACACAACCAGTATTATGGTTTGGATTTCCAGAATTTATTTAGTAAAAAAAACCACAATTAACATTATATCTTTAATTTATTAGAAAATGATAAAGTAAATGTTAGTAAAGAACAATTTTATCAATTAAAGTATTTATCAAAACTTTTTACTAATTTTTATATTGTGGCCATTTTGGTAACATTAAATAAAGTCTGGAATTGAACTATGGTACCACAAAGTTATATAGACAGTCATAGTAACTTTGAAGAAAGAAATAAACTACCTTTTATAACTAAAATATGTACAATGGATAAGATTTTATCAAATATATTCTTTTTTTTGTCCACCCGGAAATAATATAAACAATTTTAGATCAGGATTGGGACCCTTAAATTATATAAGATTTTTTTTAACTCAACGTCTTAAAAATAAAGTAAACATCTTTTAGATTTAATTTGTTATTTTCACTACATGCGTGGAATATAATAATTGATCATTAATAAATTCATAATTAGCTATTCACAGTAATTAAGATTCAGAAAAGGCGGAGACCTGCTTTATGTTCCCATGTAAAACCAATAAATGTGGGTAGCACTGCTGCCAAAATAATGTGTGGCATGGTTAAATCTTTAACAGCTTGAAAAAAGAAGGCTAATTTATTAATGAGACTAAACATAATTAATTAACTAAGTATGTAATGAATAATTGATTTTATTATGAAGGGAACAAAATGTAAAATTAATTTAATTGATCAAACTATTTGGATATCGCCAAAAGACATAACCTCTCTCCCACCACTGCTTCCCTACAGGCAAAAAATAATTTAAGGACAGCTATTAACTTTTGTTCAGACTTTCCAGACGTCTACATATCTGCTCACCAGACCCAAAACTATCCACACACCAAAAAAAATCCCTAACACCTTTCGATTCTTATCCTTAAATATCTAACAAAATAGAGTACATTTTAAAAGATCGGGCATTTAAGACAAACAATCCTAACCTATATATTATATTATAACAATTACCTAATTACCTTTAAACACATACTGATAATAAAACCAAATTACAATAAAGAAAACCAGAAAAATACCGCAACACTTTGACAAGCCTGAAATTCTAGAGAGAGGAACGGGAGTGAGCGTGCTTGAAGGGGGTGGGGGTGGGGGCGGGGAAACAAAGCCCACCAAAGAAACCAGCTCATGCCATCTATGAGCTAAGTATGAAATTAACAGCACAGTCCCTAAACTAATCATGGCGGCCACGTGTTAGGCCACACCCAAACGCAGATATCACTGGTCCTTTCAGATGCCCCCAAACAGTTTTGGATCGACCTCAACTCACTGAAACTGTTTTAGTAAGGACGGAGATGCATGTTGAAGCTTCCACACATTATTCTCGCATAAGTTTCAAGAAGGCTCAAGAAGGCTCGAGGCTCAAAGCTGAAGATTCAAGCAGGCTCAATAAGGTTCAAGGCTCAAGGCATAAGGCAGCTCAAGGCTCATAGCTTAAGAAGGCTCAAGAAGGCTCAGGGGTCAAGTCTCAATACTGAAGGCTCAAGGCTCGAGTCTAGAGGCTCAAGGCTCAAGGCTTAAGGCTCAAGAAGGATCAAGAAGGTTCAAGGCTGAAGGCACAAGAAGGTTAAAGACTTAAGGCTCAAGAAGGTTAAAGAATGTTGAAGGCTCAGGGATCAGGGCTCAAGGCTCAGGGCACAGGTATCAGGGCCTAGGGCTTTGGGCTCTGGGATATTGGATCTTGGCTCTGGACATTTGGATCTGGGCTCAGGGATCAGGGCTCAAGAAGGCTCAAGAAGGGTCAAACATCAAGGTTAAAGAAGGCTCAAGAAGGCTCAAGGCTCAATTCTCAAGGCTCAAGAAGGTTCAAGGATCACTGCTCAAGGCTCAGGGATCAGGTCACAGGGCTCATTGATCAGGACTCAGGGCTCTGATCTCTGTGTCTGGGGTCTGGAATCAGGGCTCAAGAAGGCTCAGAGCTAAAGGATCAATGCGGCTCAATGCTCCTCAAAGCTCAATGCTCAAAGCTCAAATCAGCTTAAGAAGTCTCACAAAATCTCAAGGGTCAAGGATCAAGGTGGTTCAAGAAAACTCAAGAAGTTTTAAGGCTTAAGGCAGCTCAAGGCACCTGAAGGGTCAAGAAGGCACAAGGCTTAAGGCTCAGAGCTCAATACTCAAGGCTCAAGGCTCAATAAGGCTAAAGAAGGTTCAAAGCTCTAGGCTTAGGGCACAATGTTCAGGGCTCAGGGATCTGGACTTTGGCCTCGGGGTTTAAAAATGATCTAGGCTCAAGGCTCAAGCATCAAATTGGATCAATTAGGCTCAATAAGGCTCAAAGCTCAAGGCAGCTCAAGAAGTTTCACTAAGGCTAAAGATTCAAGGTTAAAGGTGGTTCAAGAAGGTTCAAGGCTCAAGGTTTAACGCTCATGACTCATGGCTCAATGCACAAAGCTCAAGGTTTAAGAAGGCTCAAGGCTCAAGATACAGGGCTCAAGTATGCTCTATGTCCAATCATCAAGGCGGCATAAGTAGGCTCAAGAAGGATCAAGGATCATAACTCAAGGTGACTCAAGAAGGCCCAATAAGGCTCTGGGTCAAGGCTCAAGGTGGTTCAAGAAGGCTCAAGAAAGCTCAAGAAGGTTCAAGGCTCAAGAAGGTTTAAGAATGTGCGAGACTCAAGGCTCAAGAAAGTTCAAGGCTTAAAGCTCAGTGCTCATAGATCAGGGCTCAGGACTCAGTAATCAGTACTCAGGGCTCAAGGCTCCGGGATCAATGCTCTGGGATATGAACTCGGGGTTCAGGGATCATGAAGGTTCAAGGCTCAAGCATCAAGGTGCCACAAGTAGGCTCAAGAAGTCTCAAGACTCAAAGCTCATGGTGGCTCATGGAAGCTCAAGAAGACTCAAGGGTCAAGGGTCAAGGCTGTTCAAGAAGGCTCAAGAAGGCCTAATAATTTAGACTTAAGGCGGCTCAAGGCACAAGGCTCATGGTTCAAGGATTAAGACTCAAAGCTTAAGGCTCGAGAAGGCTAAAAGGTTCAAAGCTCAGGGCTCAGGGTTCAGGGCTCAAGGCTCAGGGGTCAGGGGTCAGATCCCAAGGCTCTGAGATCATGGCTCAAGAAGGCTCAAGGCTCAAGCATCAAAGTGGCTCAAGTAGACTCAAGAAGGCTCAAGGCTAAAGAATCAAGGTGGCTCAAGTATGCTCAAGAAGGCTCAAAGCTCAAATCTCAAGACGGCTCAAGAAGGGTCAAGGCTCAAAGTGGTTCAAAAAGGATCTTGGAGGCTCAAGGATTAAGGCAGCTCAAGCCTCAAGAAGGCCCAACGATTAAATCTGAAGGCTCAAGGAAAAGGGCTCAAGGCTATGGGATATGAGATCTGGGCTCGGGGATTAGGGCTCAATAAGTCTCAAGGATAAAGCATCAAAGTGGCTAAGTAGGTTCAAGAGGGACCAAGGCTCAAAGATCAAGGCGGCTCAAGAAAGCTCACGAAGACTCAAGTGTCAAGGCTCAAGGCGGTTCAAGAAGACTAAAGAAGGCTCAAGGATTAAAGCGGCTAAAGAATTAAGGTTCAAGTATCAAAGTTCAAGATTCAAGGATCAAGGCTCAAAATGGCTCAAGAGGGTTCAAGGATCAATGCTCATGGCTCAGGGCTTAAGTCTCAGGGCTCAGGGACCAATTCTCAGGGTTCTGGCCTCAGGGATCAAGAAGACTCAAGGCTCAAGCAACAAGGCGGTTCAAGTAGTCTCATGAAGGCTCAAGGCTCAAGCTCAAGGCAGCTCAATGAGGCTCAAGAAACCTCAAGTGTCAAGGCTCAAGGCGGTTCAATAAGGCTTAAGAAGGGTAGGCTAAAGTTGGTTCAAGGCTGAAGGCTCAAGAAGGTTCAAGAAGCTTCAATGCTCAAGGCTCAGGGCTAAGGGCTTCAAGCTCACAGTTCAGTGCTCAAGTCTCAGGGCTCAGGGCTTAGGGCTCAAGATTCAGGGCTCTGGTCTTTGGGCTCTGGGGTCTGCGCTCTGGACTCAGGGATCAGGGCACAAGAAGATTCGTGTCTCAAACATCAGGGTGGCTCAAGTAGGCTTAGAAAGGCTCAAGGCCAAAAGCTCAAGGTGGCTCAAGAAGGCTCAAGAAGGCTCAAAGTTCAAAGCTAAAGGCGGTTCAAGAAGACTCAAGAAAGCTCAAGTTTTAAGGCGGCTCAAGTCTTAAGGCTCATGGTTCAGGGCTCAGTGTTCTCGGCTCTGGGCTTTTGGATCTGGGCTCTAGGCTCTGGGATCAGGTCTCAAGAAGGTTCAAGACTCAAGCATAAAGGTGGTTCAAGTAGGCTCAAGGCGGCTCAAGAAGACTCAAGGGTCAAGGCTCAAGGTGGTTCAAGAAAGCTCAAATGGCTCAAGGCTCATGGCTTAAGGTGGTTCAAGTCTCAATGCTCAAGAGTCAAAAAGGCTCAGGGTTCTCAGCTCTGGGCTCTGGGCTCTGGGCTTTTGGATCTGGGCTCTAAGCTCTGGGATCAGGTCTCAAGGAGGTTCAAGACTCAAGCCTCAAGGTGGTCCAAGTAGGCTCAAGAAGGCTCAAGTAGGCTCAAGAAGTTTCAAGGCTGAAGGCTCAAGAAGGCTAAAGTAGGTTCAAGGCTCAACTCTCAGGACACAGAGCTCAAGGTTCGGGGCTCAGGGTTCAGAGATCATGGCTCAGAGCACAGGGCATAGGTCTCAGGGCTCAAGGCTCTGGGCTCTGGTATCTGGGTTCTTGGATCTGGACTTTGAGCTTTGGGATAAGGGCTCAAGAATGCTCAAGTCCATAGAATTATGGCGTTTCAATTAGAATCGAGAATGATCAAGGCTCAAAGCTGATGGTGGCTCAAGGAGGCTCAAGAAAGCTCAAGGGTCAAGGCTCAAGGCAGTTAAAGAAGGCTCAAGGCTTATTGAGGCTCAAGGCTCAAGGCTCAAGAAGTCTTCTCAAGGCAAAAGGCTCAGGGCTCAAGGCTCAAGAAGGTTCATGTCTGAAGGCTCAAGAAGGATCATCAAGGTTCAAGGCTCAAGTGTCAGGACTCAAGACTAAGGTCTCAGGGGTCAAGGCTCAAGGCTCAGCGCTCAGCTTTTAGGGCTGAAAGTTCAGGGACCAGGGCTCAGGATTCTGGGCTCTGGACTGTGCGCTCTGGGTTCTGGGCTCTGAGCTCTAGGCTCTGGGGTCAGGGACACGTGCTAAAGAAGGCTCAAGGCTCAGACATCAAGGTGGCTCAAGTACGCTCAAGAAGGATCAGGCGGCTCAATAAGGCTCAAGGGTTGAGGCTTAAGGTACTTCAAGAAGGTTCAAATGGCTAAGGCTCAAGGCTTAAGGTGGTTCAAGTCTCAAGGCTCAAGGCTCAAGGCTCAAGAAGGCTCAAGAAGGGTCAATACTCAAAGCTCATGGCTCAAGGCTCAAGGATGAAGGATTATGGCTCAAGTCTCAAGGCTCAGGGTTCAAGATTCAAAAAGATTCAAGGCTGAAAGCTCAAGAACGCTCATGAAGGTTCAAACTTGAAGGCTCAAGTAGGTTAAGGAAGGTTCAAGGTTAAAGTCTCAGTGCTCAGTGCTCAAGGCTCAGGGCACAGGGCACCAGTCTCAGGGTGTAGGGCTCTGGGATCTTTGATCTTAGCTCTTTGTTCTGGACTTTGGGCTATGGGCTCTGGGATCAGGGATCAGAGCTCAATAAGGATCAAGTCTCAAGAATCATGGTGGCTCAAGTAGGCTCAAGAATGCTCAAAGCTCAAAGATGAAGGTGGATCAAGAAGGCTCAAGAAAGTTCTAGGGTCAAGGCTCAATTGTGGTTCAAGAAAGTTCAAGAATGCTCAAGGCTCAAGGCTTAGCAAAGGTTCAAGGCTGAAGGCTCAAGTAAGCTCAAGAAGTTTCAAGGATCAGGGCTCAAGTCTCAGGGATCAGTACTCAGGACTCATGTATCGGGGCTCTAAACTCAAGGTTAAGGTCAGAGGTCTCAAGGCTCAGGGTTAGTGCTCTGGGCTCTAGGCTCTTGGTTCTGGGATCAGGGATCAAGAAGGCTAGAGGCTCAAGCATCAAGGTGACTTAAGTAAGCTCAAGAATATTCAAGGCTCAAGAAGGTTTAAGAAGGATCAAGCCTCAAAGATCAAGGCTTATGTTTCAGGGCTCATGGCTCTTGGCTCTGGGCCCAGGGATCAGGTTTTAAGAAGGTTCAAGCATCAAAACGGCTCAAGTAGGCTCTAGAAGGCTCAAGGCTCAAATATCAAGCAGCTCAAGAAGGCTCAAGAAGAATCAGGGGTCAAGGCTCAAGTTGGTTCAAGAAGGCTCCAGAAGGTTCAAGGCTCGAGGATAAAGGTAGCTCAAGGCTCAAATCTCAAGAAGGCTCAAGAAGGTCGAGGCGTCGAAATCTCTCCCTCGGTAATACCCTCGACCGTACCCGCGGCACACCACGGTCGCACCGTGACCACCGTCAAGACCTCGGATCCCGTTGACGACCGAGGATCACCGTTAGACCCGACACCCCTGACCAAGTCACCAACTCCCGTCAAGGATCGGGATGGCGTCGGAGTCGGACGGTTGGAAATTTTCACAAGTCTGAGATCAATGGTCGCCGAAAGCTCATACCCCCTACCGAGCCACCGTCTCCCGTCAAGGATCGGGATGCCGTCGGAGTCGGATGGTCGGAAATTTTCACAAGTCCGATACGCACCGTTGATGTAAGAGACGACCCCCGAACGAGGCTCCGACTCCCGTCAAAACACGGGATGCCGATGACGAGAGACGGTCTGAAATTCTTACAAGTCCGAAATCGACGGTCGATGGAAGAGACGACCCCCTGACCGAGGACTCGATTCTCGTCAGAGAGGGCCGACGCCGGTAACTCCCACAAGTACCACGAACGCCAGACTTGCAAAAAAAAACGAAAATAGTTTTACGGGGAGGACACCCTCACCCCGAGGTACTTCCGAAAAGGTAGTATACGTATATCCTTTTTGTTTTTAAATTTTTCCTTCGCGCCCACCAGCTGGTGGGGGGTGGGGGGTAGAAGGGGGGTAGCGCGGCCCGGGCGTCGGTGGGTAAGTAGCACGAGCGGTCAGGGCCCCGACAATATGGAATGCGTATACGTAATATACTAGCCAGGAGTATATCCATGAGATACGGATCTGATTCTCCTGTATAGAGAAGAGAAACGAATCTACCGAGCCTTTAGGATGAGTCACAACAAAGCGCAGTGTGGCAACTGTTCTACCGAATACAACACCCCGCCTGGAAGCTAAGTCGTCTACAGACGACTACAGTCCCGACATCGAACTGGTGAGTACCCAAGGTCGGCCACCATCCAGGGATACGGGGAACTCCTCCTTTCAGAGGGACACCTCGTGGCACCCCTAGCGCTGCGGCTAAATAGGGGCTCGATTGACGGGGGGCGCTAAGGCCCCTATACCATCTAGTAGAGATCACTTTGGATTGAGCCTTTCGACTCATGGGACTCCTTGAAAATATCGTCGCGTATCACTCGTCGAGAGGGGATACGGCCTTAGAGTTGTTCAGGCATAATCCCGTGGTTGGTAGCGTCGCACCACCGGCCACTCGACTGAGTGCATGAACCAAGTGTCCAAACCTGCGGTTCCTCTCGTACTGAGCGGGATTACTATCGCGGCAACAAATCATTGGAAGAGTAAAACTTACCTGTCTCACGACGGTCTAAACCTAGCTCACATTCCATATTGGTGAACAATCCAACGCTTGGTTGAATTCTGCTTGACAATGAGAGAAAGAGCCAAAATCGAAGGACCAAAAAGCGACGTCACTATGAACGCTTGGCCGATACAAGCCAGTTATCCCTGTGGTAACTTTTCTGGCACCTCTTGCTGAAAACTCTTCAAGTCAAAAGGATCGATAGGCCATGCTTTCGCAGTCCCTATGCGTACTGAACATAGGGAGCAAGCCAGCTTTTGCCCTTTTGCTCCACGCAAGGTTTCTGTCCTCGCTGAGCTAGCCTTAGGACACCTGAGTTATTCTTTGAAAGATGTACCACCCCAGTCAAACTTCACGCCTGGCAGTGTCCTCAAATCGGATCACGTGGGGGTTCGTTCAATCCCTCAGCGGGCCACCCAAGTGTCTG
>CABFVX010005839.1:0-13575 GCA_902151425.1 Timema shepardi
TTAATAGCTAAAAAAAATACCAGCCCTTATGTTAATGAGAGCAAACATAATTAATTATCTTAGTATGTAAATATTAGTTATTGATTGAATCATTATCAGAACAATAAAATAAAATTTATTTATTAAATCAAACCATTCTGGCTTCGCTAAAGGACATAACCCTTCCCCCATCACTCCTTCCCTACAGTCAAGAAATAATTTAACGACTTAAGGCCTTCTCTAATTTAGGTGTTGGGCGTAGATAGGCAAACTATCATACAGTTGTGTGGAGGAATATCATACCTCACGGGCTCAGTGAATTTGAAGTTGCTACCTTTCAATCTCGACGGAGTGTACATGGGTGGAGAGTGGAAAATCAAGATGTGGTTCAATAAATATATTTAAAGTGGTTATCTTTAAGAATCTAATAGCTATAAAGGTGGTCTATAATCACATAATCAAATGGAAAGCACAACGATCACACCCCATTAGCTACGGTTTCATAATAAATAATTTCAAAGCGCTTGTCGAGAATCGGACAAGGGTTCTTTTGCTGAGTCTTAGCTAAGATGCTGGATGATTTGTTTAATTAGTCTTGAAAAAATATTTTCCTCTCTATATCTCTCTCTATATATATAAAAGGATATATAGAGATATATAAGAATATATAGGGATATATAAGAATATATAGGGATATATATGCAAATATATAGGTATTTATATAAGGATATATATGTATATATATAAGGATATATATATAGGGATATATACATATATATATATAGGGATATATATATATATAGAGAGAGAGAGGTTAACCTTTTTAAAGGTGGGGTGTATATGAAGTTATACCAATTTCTAGATAGACTAAGCTCTATGATGCCCCAAGGATATAAATATCGAACTATTTACAAAACTGTACACGTGTAGATGATGAAATTGTATCAGCCATTCGATCCCTTCAACAGTATATTATTATTAT
This sequence comes from Timema shepardi, assembly GCA_902151425.1. Classification (NCBI taxonomy): domain Eukaryota; kingdom Metazoa; phylum Arthropoda; class Insecta; order Phasmatodea; family Timematidae; genus Timema; species Timema shepardi. Next base: position 962 of record CABFVX010005839.1, read on the forward strand.
TATTATATTAAATGAATTTGTTGCTTCTTGCAATAGTATATTCTTTTTCAACCATTTTAAAAGGATTATGATATTATTCTAAATATTTTTGGGCTTCAAATTCTCTTCTCGCAAATACTCTATTGGGATGTCCTTTTTGGTTTTTAACATTTTTAAATAAACAATTTCTTCTCAATCTGCCCTTGAACATGTGCGCATCCTTGTTCCCTTTTATGTCTCTCAAAATTCAAAAATATTTTCTATCAATATCTCCTACAAGCACAGCCAGTTTGGCCGTTGTATAAGCATCTCTAGCACCCGTGTCATTAATTACATTATACTTGTTTATTATTATCTGGTCCCTAGAAATAGTTATTATTAGTTGATAATATTTTATTATTTACTTTACTTCTTAATAATAATATTTAGCACCGCGTCTTACTACCCGTTCGGGTTATACGCTTTAAGTACTAATTATTCTAATGGATTAGGAATTGGGAAGGTTGAATTAGAGGAAGTGAACCCGCATTTTCGTGGGGGGAAGAGTGGAAAACCATTTAGGTAAAACCACCCCCAGTTCACCCGACCGAGATTCGAAACTCGATCTCTCCGTCCTCAGCAGTCGGGCTCAAAACGACAAGCGCGTTAGTCAATTGCGCCACCGAGGTGGGTCTTTACTTCTTAAATGAATTTATTGTAATCGCCAGTCTACCTACTTGATGTATTTATTATTTTTTTAAATTTACGAACCGTAGAGGTCTCCTCTGTTGGCCAGCACTTTAATAAGGGAAAATGAAATAAGATAAAATAATAATAATTATTACTTCTTATTACTATTATTATTATCATTACTATTTATATGCCTATAGACACAAATACTTCATTTTACCATACTAATATAGATCGTTAATTTCCAAAAATAGCTTCCATGCAGCCATTATAAATGCAATTGATATATTTTCTGTGGTTGAACTGTGACTGTTGTGATTCATATAATATTTTATTTTATACGAACTATACGCAGTCAAAAGTGAATAGCTATGTGAAAATACTATATTCCTTGACTAAACGTATAGTTTAATAAATATTCATACGCGTTTCTACCAAAAAAACAAGAACATTAATTTGATTTTAATTATGTTTTGAAAATTTGGTGGCTAAATGTGTTTTCCTCATTTACGTTAGGACTAATGAGATTTTGTGCTCTGTATCTACAACCCAATTTTAACTAACCATGTCCTCTATGCTCATAGTAATAAGTATTCAAACAGGAACAACGTATTGTATGAATATTTTGTAACTTGTTTTATTTTCCGTTGTTTTACAGGTGAGTCCTGGGACAAATTCATGTGTATTTATGAGAAACTAGGAACCGTAAGTATTAAATTACATAGCCCATATTCCTTCAAATTAAACTGCTATCAGAAATAGTAAATGCGTTTTGGTTTTGTTTGGAGTTTCGAATTTTTTTTACTTGACAAAAGTGAAATTGTAATCAGCTAAACAATTTTCTCATTTTAAAATAATAATTTTTAAATATTATTGTATTTTTTTAAATACAATAGGATGGTTCTTTGTTCTTATTTACACTGTTTTCTAATTAAAACAACAGAAAGCCGCATCACGATGAAAATCCTAGTTTGAACTAAAATTGTGTGTACGAATTTTCCTATCATGACCTATACTTTCCACATGACACCCCAATCTCAGCCGGCTTGCCTTGATTATTTTTAATATATTAGGGAATACATAAATAACATGGATTTTTTCATTATGTAGAATAATGAAATGTTTGATAGACAACTTGATTTAATTTTCGACAACGTTATGTGTGAAAACTTTCTGCTCAGAGCTGAAAGTAAATCATGGTTATATTAAATAAACCTTATTTAAAGTGGGGACTCTAGTAAAGGTAATTATTTTTGAAGTTCTTATATCAATTTTTTTTGTCAAAATAAATCAAACATTGCTTCGGTAGAAATATAAAGTTTAATTTTCTTCAAATCGTGACCTCAATATTTCTTGAAAATATTTAGAAGATGTTCTAGAACTTAATGAAAATGTTTTCGTTTTATTTAAAAGGTTTCTCATTCAATGCCGTTGTATTCATGATAGTTGATAGTTATTCAAGAACTGTTGCTATCACTATGGGGAGAAAATAAATCTTTATGGTTATAGTGAAACGATACTTTATTTAGTTTGGCCAAAAAAAAATTGTTACAAAAACTGCAAAAGTAGTGACCTTTTCTTACATCCCCTAGATCCCCACTTTATACATCTAAGGTAATTTCTAAACAGAGTTTAACTAAGTATTCTAGGATAATTTGAGGATCTTTTTAGTAATTTTGGAACTTCAAGATACATCTTCAATTTTTGTTATTTATAGTCAAGTAGGTGACGTCCTTAATATAATATTTATTCGTGTACATATTTATTTTGTAAATAATTTCAATTTTTTATTCAATCGAATGATACTATAGTACATGTTTTGTTTCCAGATCTAATCATGTAAATACTTTATGACGCTTTAGAGATAAATCAATATCTTTAATTGAGTGAGGTGTAAGTAAATGTTCTTTCTTCGTCTCAATAAGCTTTTTTCCTTTTTATTTCATTGTTTCATTGCTTATATTTTAGGGGGGATAAAGGTAAAATTTAAAAGAATGTACCTGCATTTTCGTAGAAAAAGAGAGGTAAAAATAGTTTATGAAAATTACCTTTAGAAAGCCTGACCAAGACTCTAACCCCATATGCTAAATTAGCTTGGCATAATAGACCACATGCCCACTAGCACTGGTGAATGTATCCTACAGTAGCCCCATGACTTCTTTGGTGCTGACTGACAGCTCACAGCTGACTACTGACAGTAAACATTTAGGTATATACCTAAATTTTGACCGTCAGGAGTGATAGATGCTAAACAAATATTTTTACAGATCATTTAGTCCGGTGTAGGGATACATAATTTGGTCTGGTAACGTTTCAAAGATGTCAGTCAGTACCAAAGAAGCCTCGGGGCTACTGTAAGTCCTTAAACATCATACATTATATCCCATAAAGGTAATCAAACTGCCTGTAGCCTAAGCTCTACGCCAAGACAGACAACTTAATGATAATTACCATCGGTCTCTATACCCTCTGACCCCCTCCACTCTTGCGAATCATGATATCTCCCTCCCTCCTGAAGCTCTAATCACCGACCGAGAAACCTGTTACACGCAGGAAGTACCAATCAAGGTCGCACAATGTCGCGGCAGTTCCGCAAACATTGCCCAACAGAGCAAACAATGTCGGTCGAACCGCGTTCAGTTCGAGAGAGTGATAGGCTTGTGTCGCAATTAGATCGGCTGTCCGTCTCAGACACACGACATGGGGGGAGGGAGTATAGTGGTTCATTAGGCGTGTTGATAAGAATTTTAGTTCATCTTGGAGGACGTGCTTTCTTCAAAATAGGAGTCTTAGGTGCTCGTTTTATATGCTTGTTCTCTTCAGCTTGGCAAAAAAAAAATATATATATAATAATTATAATAATAATAATTATTATTATTAGCACCGCGTCTTACTACCCGTTCGGGTTATACGCACTTACGCTAATGTGTAATGGTAGGGTGACTGTGAGATGAAATGAAGGACCTACAGTTTAACGTGGAATCCGAACCACGGTGGAGGCCTGGCATTCCCCACATTTACAAGATGTATTTTCAGAGGTGAAGGAAGGGTTTGGTAAACAGATAAATCTGTGCCTGGACCGAGGATTGAACCCCGGCTGCTAGCACAGAAGTCCGACACCTTACCCCTAGACCACCAGGTCACCAATAATATAGTTAAATTAAGTCGATTTAAATGTACCGTAAAAATTAACATTCATATATTTAATAAAAAATATCACATACTATTAATTTCTTATCATACTTTTAAAAGGTATAATTGGCCTATAGCCCAATTTTCTTACGAATGTATATATCAGAGTGCTAGATAATATTAATGAACTTTAATGTATTCTTACGTCAACTAATGCGATATGAATATGTCACTTTATAAATGTATTATCAATAGCTATAATATAAAAATAATAATAATAAGCTATTAAAAATTTATCATTTCCTGAAAAAAAGCTTGACTGTATTTCTAAAATATGCTTAATTTTTTTTTTCTTAATAAATTCAAAGTAATATTTGGATGTATTTATTATTTCTTATTACTATTTCTTATTATTATTATAGCACCCTGTATGACTACCCATTTGCTTTAACGCCTATGCACTATTTAGACTAAAGGGCTAAGGATGAGGAAGGTTGAGTTTGGAGGAAGTTCACCCTCATTTGTATGGAGCGAGAGAGAGAGAAGGCGAAAGAAACCATTTAGAAAAAAACCACCCTCAGCTCACCTTACTGGGATCAAACCACGATCTCCCTGTCATCGGCAGTCTAGTTTATTGCGAATGTAGCGTCCTAGATCATGTGGCAACCAAAGCGGATATTTATAATTGTATTATATTATTTATTATGTTTTATTTTGATTAAATTATATACAGTACTTATCATATTAAACACAAATTATTTATTAACTATATTTAACACCATGTTTTTTTTAGCACCACGTGCTAATACTCATTCGGACTATAGGCTACCATTGTTATTAACGACTTATTACCTGTCCAGACCATCTGTATATTTTCATTAAGGAAATAAGAACAATGAAGTTAAAATTTTGAAGAAATGTACCCACATATTATTGGAGTGAATTGACGTGTGAAAATTATTTAGTTGAAAATAATTCAGTTTGAAAAAAATAGATATAATGAAACTAACATTCCAATTAAAAAACTTTATAACTAAATAGTTAGAAAAAAAAATCTCTAAAATATATATCGTAGTTATAAACTAAATCAATATATTTAAAGAGGTTTAAAAAAGTATATTGTGTTTTGTGCCTATTTTAAGGTATTGTTATGTGTATTTGATAATAGTCATAGGATAACTATAGATTTTATTCAATGTTCACACAAATATAAAGAGTGTGTCCAGAATTTATATTGATAAATATTTGGATGGATTTTTAAATGTTTTGTATATTCATCTATATATATGTGAAGTCTTTTGGATTCATTTATCCTATTTATTGTATTATTTTGCAGGACGATCTATAAATATAGGTGACCTGGCGGTCTAGGGGTAAGGTGTCAGACTTCTATTCTGGCGGCCGTGGTTCAATCCTCGGTCCCGGCACAGATTTATCTGATTACCAAACCCTTCCTTCACCTCTGACAGAACATCTTGTGAATGTGGGGAATGCCAGGCCTCCACCGTGGTTCGGATTCCACGTTAAACTGTAGGTCCTTCATTTCATCTCACAATCACCCTACCATTACACATTAGCGTAAGTGCGTATAACCCGAACGGTTAGTAAGACGCGGTGCTAATAATAATAATAATAATAATAATAATCATCTATAATAAGTGAAATGAAATAAAAAACCTTGGCGCATAGCTATTTCCGGATGAAAATAGTTTCGCTCCTTATTTGAGATAAAGTTAAGGTTAAATAAAAACATACATAAGACTATAAGAGAATGTGAAATTTCTATCGTGACGAATTACAGAGAATTGCACTTTAACTAACATATATTGTCTTCCTCTATTATTCTCAACCAGAAAACTAGAACAAAGTTTAGTCTTGGGACCGTCAGTGCTTGTAATGTCACATTTAACCGTCACCTTTATTTCTAATTTATCATCATCTCGCTCTTCTATCTCTCTCTCCCTTTCACACACACACACACACACACACACACATACACTTATGCCTTTACATTTTTAATAATAATATTCATCCCACTTTGCAATTCTCTTTAGCTTCGAATATGTTCGAGAAAGAAGTGAGTTTACATATTTTGGTTTATATCCCGGTTGGTTAAAAAAACTTGTCATGGGTTGATTTGGTAGTAAATACAAATACCTCAGTGCTTATCATGATTTTCATTGACCGTAACGTCAGGGTTCGAATCATGGCTGAGGGCAAAATTGGTGGCTATCCAAATGTTATTTTCCACTGTGGTTTCCACAATCCTTCTCCAGGTGAATGTAAGCATTTTTCCTTTCAAAGTCTTCCCAATTATTTCTGTTCGAGTTAAATTGCTAGTAAAATTAGTGCTACAAGTACAAATGACCCGTACTTGGAGTGAGTGTCAAGAGTCTAGTTTGTCGGTATTGGGAAGATCTACCAGGCGTATCTAGATCTGATTTTATAGATGTTTCCCACTCTACCTCCACACAATGGAAGGTACATCTCCTTTTAATTCTATCTTAATCGCTACTATATCATTATTGTAATTAATATATATGCCAATACACTGAAAGGAAGAGTAAAGCAAAAAAAAAAAGTACATAAAGAAAATGCGAGGCTTGAGCGTTTAAAATATCAGTATTAAATGGGTCCAAGTCGCTGTTACCCGCTCCCCCAAAAAATAATATCCTGAGGAAATATTGTAGATCAATTGGTAATTACCCGCCTCGGTGGCGTAGTTGGCTAACGCGTTAGTCGTGTTGAGCTGCTCGACTGCTGAGGACGGGGAGATCGATGTTCGAATCTCGGTCGGGTGAACTGGGGGTGGTTTTTCCTAAATGGTTTTCCACTCTCCCTCCACGCAAATGCGGGTTCACCTCCTCTGATTCGACCTTCCCAATTCCTAATCCATTAGAGTAATTAGTACTTAAAGCGTATAGCCCGAACGGGTAGTAAGACGCGGTGCTAAATATAATTATTATTAATTGGTAATTCATGATAACAATAATCTTATGGTAGTAAGACGCGGTGCTAAATAATAATAATAATAATAATAATAATCTGATCAAATTTCACGTCTGGGCTACATCACTTGTAAAGCGGTTTGGGAAATATTAGCTGGTAATAATATACCGTTGCCCAGGGAAAGCTCAAATGTACTGATAAAAAACATTTTACGTGGATGCTCTTTCTATGATCCTATGAGATGAGGTTATGGTGATAGGGAGTATGAGTGTTTTAAACTAGTATAAACTGTTAAACATAAATCAAGCCTAACAAGCCAGACCGTGTTGACCGTTGGGGTATTTTCCCTTTCAGTATTAACACCCACGGTACCAGTTGGCTATCGAACACGAGACTCTTATGCTCATAGCCAGATGCATTGACCACCACACCACGGATCTGGCTGTAAATTCACATATAAAATGTTCGTCACTAATTTTCCTATTGTATTGATTAAGTTCCTATGTTTATGTTAATCTGGACCATGCAAAGTATAGTTTCAAAATATAAATTTATAGTGAGCACATAACTTATAAACTAGCTTCATGTTGGACAAAACACAAAATATAATAATATTTTTAGCCCAGCGTCTTACTACCCGTTCGGGTTAAACGCTTTAAGTACTAACTACCCTAATGGATTAGGAATTGGGAAGGTTGAATTAGAGGAAGTGAAACCCGCATTTGCGTGGAGAAAAAGTGGAAAACTATTTAGGAAAAACCATCCCCAGTTCACCCGACCGAGACTCGAACCTCGATTTCCCTGTCCTCAGCAGTCGAGCTCAACACGACAGGCGCGTTAGCCAACTACGCCACCGAGGCGGGTCACACAATATAACATTTACTAATTTACAATCAGAAATTTGAATACATAGTTAACATACCATAACCTGCTTTTGTGGCCACATGGTCTAAGGAATCACTCGCATGTTGAACTGGACAGCCAATGACAGGGAGATCGGATTTCGACTCCCGGTCAGGTAAATTGAATAAGGGTGGCTTTTCCAAATTGGTTTTCTACTTCTCATCCATGAAATTGCGGGTACACTTTATCTAAATCTGACCTTCCTCATCCTTAACTCATTAGCGTTATAAGTACCTGTTCGTATAGCCTTAAACTATAGTAAGACGTGCTAGAAAAAATACGATAAGTACCTAATTTTTTTTTTTTTATACATTGGGACTAAGCAACAGTCCGATAGATCAGAAGTCGTTCTAATTAATGATGTGTCAAGTTGATAAATAATATGTCCAAATATTACTAGTATTTGAGATTAAATTTTGAGATTGAGATTTTTATAAAAAAAAATGAAATGCATATCTACAATAAACATATTTTGACTGTGATTTTTTTTTTCAAAGATAAGATAAACCGTAACGGTTTTCTCTAGCACCGATCCCCACTCTCTTCTTTTTTCCATATTATTTTTTTCTCACATTAACAAAACATATCTGTCCTCTTCATGCATTAGCATTCCTTAAAAAGTTGGAACAGATAATATTTGACAGAATAGCAGCAGACGTCTCAGCCATTAGAGTAGTTCATGTCATCCATTTCTTCTTAACTTTCTTCTACCTTGCCGTAAAATTTACTCTCAAGAAAAATATGTCACAGTCTTGTATAAGAATTTTTATGGAATTTTATTTTTATTATTTCGTACAGTAAAAGAAAATGAATAGGATGGCTAAGTAGTGGTTTTTCATCTTGTATAGGTTATCATTGTTACTTGTATTTGTAGGCCTAATTTTAATGAAAGATGAGCTTTCAATAATATTACTCTATGACTCGCTTCGGTGGTCATATAGTTTGAGGCATATCTATCCCAATAGATTTAATTATTGGGGTTTGAATCCTGGTGGGGTGTTCAGAGAGTATTTTTTCCAAAATTGTTTCCCAATATATATCCAAGCAAATTCTGGTACATTTTATTAATTCAACTTTTTTTGTATATGACCCAAAAGTGTAAATTTATACATTTTACCCCCAGCTTCCCAGTAATATTTAGCACCGCGTCTTACTACCCGTTCGGGTTATACGCTTTAAGTACTAATTACTCTAATGAATTAGGAACTGGGAAGGTTCAATTAGAGGAAGTGGACCCGCATTTGCGTGAAGGGAGAGTGGAAAACCGTTTCGGAAAAACCACCCCCAGTTCACCCGACTGAGATTCGAACCTCGATCTCCCCGTCCTCAGCAGTCGAGCTCAACACGACAAGCGCGTTAGCCAACTACGCCACCGAGGCGGGTAGCTTCCCAATCAACATCTCCATTATTTTTAAATTAAGAGTTTTCAACGTTTCCTTTCTGAACCGACATATTATATCCTCACATGACCATTAGGCTAAATTGACTTAATAACAAGCTCACCGCCAGGTCATTGGTCTATCTATAATCTACGTCAAATCCTAGTGTCACCTAATAAAAAATCTTCTACTATACCGGGAATTGAACCACAAATTCCTTACTCGGCAGGCAGACACGCTATCGATTGAATCTAGGTGTTGGAATAGTTGCGGCAATGCGATGCTGGTACAAATGCTTCGGATCCCTCGGTCACCTCTGCCGGTAACACTATTGATTGCTTCGCGAAATAGGTCCTGTAGTCCCTTGTCTGTCCCCAGAGAAGAAAGAAATATTCACGGGTGGACAATGTGCCCCATGCAGCTGCAGTCAAATGTGAAAATTTTCCTGGAAATTTTGAATCGCAACATTTTACAGGGAATTTTCACCAGTAGTGAGTGACATGGTGGAATTTCATTATAGAGGTTGCACCTAGAGTCTATTACATATACATCAATCAGATCGTGTGTTAAGTTACGAGTAGGTTGATAAGGAGAGGGCGAAATTAGGGGTGTTGTAGTTGGGGGAGAAAATATTGATAGTAAATACTCTGGTCAACCTTAACATTAATTTAATTAGCTTATTGATGATAAAAAAATATTAAAGTGTGAACATAAGGGTTCTAAAGAGGATCGCATTCATTCGTTTATTTACTACTGGGTGACCTGGCAGTCTAGGGGTAAGGTGTCAGACTTCTATGCTGGCGTCCGGGGTTCAATCCTCGGTCCCGGCACAGATTTATCTGATTACCAAACACTTCCTTCACCTCTGACAAGACATCTTGTGAATGTGGGGAATGCCAGGCCTCCACCGTGGTTCGGATCCCACGTTAAACTGTAGGTCCTCCATTTCATCTCACAATCAACCTACCATTACACATTAGCGTAAGTGCGCAGTGCTAATAATGATAATAACTGAGAGAGAAAGCGGAGATAGAGCAGTTNACCCTACCATTACACATGAGCGTAAGTGCGTATAACCCGAACGGGTAGTAAGACGCGGTGCTAATAATAATAATAATAATAATAATTTAATATAAATTAATTTTAATTGCAAGGTTTTTTAAAACTATACTAACATTTTGATACCTTTTACTTACATTTTGCTGTGAAGCCATATTTTGAAATATGGATAACTGCAAATTATTTTAGGATTAATCTTACTCGGGGATAGCTAACGGTATTCTTACACCCTTTTTATATACAGCATGTACAGATGCGATCCTGATAGGTGGCTGGTATCTCATCCTGATTTAGGAATCGCTATCAATTATACGTTTACGTAACGTTGCCTCATATAACCCTCATCCTATATGTTCCTACCACAGTCAATTTTTTGTTTCGCTTCGTCTTACTTACTTTTCGAATTATACTCATCCGTATTATTTTGTTAATTTGTGAATAATGAGGAAGGTTGAATTTAAAGGAGGTATACCCAGGTCTGCTTTAAGGGAGAATGGAAAACAAATTGGGAATAATCACCCTCAGTACACCCGACTACTAGACACACACACAAAATGTATTTATAGAATCTGACAAGACATCTTGTGAATGTGAAGAATGCCAGGCCTCCACCGTGGTTCGGATCACACGTTAAACTGTAGGTCCTCCATTTCATCTCACTATCACCCTACCATTACACATTAGCGTAAGTGCGTACAACCCGAACGGGTGGTAAGACGCGGTGCTAATAATAATAATAATAATAATAAGCGTAAGTGCGTATAACTCGAACGGGTAGTAAGACGCGGTGCTAATAATAATAATAATAATAATAATAATAATAATAATAATAAATTAGTTCACACGACAGTAGCACCTATGATAAATGTATACTGAACAGAAAGCGGATGGGCTACGAGATGAAGAGATAACCTGCCAAGGTCATGTAAACTCCCAAGTATAGTAACTGTCCATGCAGCATTAAGAGAGAATGACGTCTACATGCTAACCTCAAATGATGTGGGACTAATTCGAAAATACATGTTTAATTATAGGGCAAGTGCGTTGCCGAAATTGTCGAAAAATACCGATGAGGTCCACGAAGCACCTGAGAAACTGACACTCACAAAGAACGTTAGAGATAATTTCCTTTTAATCAAAGACCCGTATACAGATACATTTGCTTTTGAGATAAGAATTAACCTTAGATCTCTCATGAAAGTACAAGACATGTTTGTGGACGAAGCCCTCAAAAGTGTCTCGAAGGAGTTAAAACCGATATTTTCAATACGTGGCTTGGAAAACCACCTTTATCTCCCACTCATCGTATTATTTCCCCCCGGTAACACTACTGCTATTTATATTGAAGCATTGCAATCTTTAGTGGCTGAATACAACAAACTCGAAGTCGGTCTCTCTCTCTCTAAAACAGTCGTCCTCATTGATTTTGATAAAAAAAAAAAAGCTTTCACGACGCTGTGAATTAGGTTTGAACATCAAATAATTGTAAGGGATGTCAATTGTACTTCCACCAAAATGCAGGTATATTTCCTCTAATTTCAACCTTCATCATCCCTACACTATTAGTGGGGTTTGGACTAGTTATAATAAATTTTACTTTACATCCATTACTGTTTCTAGCCTGTGGCCTGGGTCAGTTTTTATTCAAGCCATATATTTTCCACTCTCGGCATGTTAGGCCTGCCATAGCTTCATATGTCTTACACTCTAACTTAATACTAGGACAGACACAACATCCGGCACTCCACCGTTAATTTATCAATATGAGAGAGTAAACCCACATTTCTTCACCAATGATAAGTTTCAGCCATGTTGGGAATTGAACCCGGGACCCTTAACTCAGTAGGAGAAAACGCTACCCACTTAGCTAAGGTGTCAGACTCGTTATAATAAGTGGTTGGAATAAAAAAACACCTTTTCATTCTATTTTCTTAGGTTGCCTTCCATTATATTACACTATCATAATTACCCGGCGTTGTCTGGGGTAGCTATGCAATCGATTGCATGGTTACCCGTGGCAGTTATTTTATTTGCTACAAATAAAAAGAAAAAAGTCTTCACTTTATATTTCCAAACCAGTTTTTAATTAATTTAAAAAAAATCAAATATTAAATTTCCTTTTTCCAGTTACATATATTTGTGCACAGGGGATACTAATTTTAAAATGTCAGACCTCTCCGTGCGATAGATATCATGCAACCCTCATGACATCCAGAAACTCTTAGTTTTATTAAAATAATAGAAGATATATATTGATGTATATATAAATATAAATAAAATTATACACACGTACACACATACATACATACATACATACATAAACATATATACACATATATACACATACATATACATAAATACATATATACACACACGTATATGCATACATTTATACACACACATAAATAAATATATACATACATACACACATATGTACATACATACATACATACACACACACACACACACACATATATATATATACATACACACACACACACATATATATATACACACACACACACACACACATATATATATATA